>JAWWNH010000187.1:1010000-1271301 GCA_034641385.1 Darevskia mixta
AAGAATATGATTGAGGCCAGATTCAACCTTCATTCCCCACCCCAATACAAACTTTGGTCTAGGCAACATGTACTAAGGGGTGACTGTGAGGGCCTATATAAATTGTTGGGTCAGGAATCCAATGATAAAAATCATGAGAGATGTTAACTACATGCCAATTACTTTTAAGCAATATACTGTTGTCCCCGACTCCGAACTGTCAGTTTGCATTTCTTAGTGCAGAAGGTATTGATCTGATGTGTATATATCATTCCTATTCTAATTAATTCAAGAGGGTTCTGGAAGCTTCTCTGTGTGAAAGAAACAAGCAGAAGGTTCATGATGTTTGGGTTATTCCTTCAGAGAAGCTGAGTACAGCTGGTTTAAAATGGTTCTGTTATCTCTTCTTCAAGGTCATGACTATAATAAGAGGCCAGAAGGAGCCTGGGTTTCTCTTTCTCCTTCTATTTCTCTTCCTTCTGGTGTGGTGTTTAGTCTTATTATAAGTTAAGGTAAAGGGACCCCTGACCATTAGGTCCAGTCGTGACCGACTCTGGGGTTGCAGCGCTCATCTCGCATTATTGGCCGAGGAAGCCGGCGTACAGCTTCCAGGTCATGTGGCCGGCATAACTAAGCCACTTCTGGCGAACCAGAGCAGCGCACAGAAACGCCATTTACCTTCCCACTGCAGCGGTACCTATTGATCTACTTGCACTTTGACATTCTTTCGAACTGCTAGGTTGGCAGGAGCAGGGACCAAGCAACGGGAGCTCACCCCGTCACGGGGATTCGAACCACTGACCTTCTGATCGGCAAGCCCTAGGCTCTGTGGTTTAACCCACAGCGCCACCCACGTCCTTTATTATTTTGTAAGTTTAAGTTAAGTCTGCTGCAACTGGATTTCTTATGGACAGTGCCAATCCTGAATATATTGGATTTGTGACCATGATGCTCATTTGCCTTCAGTAGCAGTCAAGCTCTGCTGGATGAAATATTAATTGCCTCTGGTCTATTTTTGGGGAATCCTGCAATGTGTTTAAGTTTTTACTCTGCTAACTATAGGTTGGAGTTCTGCTCTGGATCAATATCAATTACCCTCAGAACTCAGAAAATCCAACCCTGCCCAACTAGAACTCAACTGAGGAAGACCACTTCCCCAAATCCACCCTAATTATGAGTCACAGAGCAAATGCAAATGAACGAAGAGTAAGATAATGGAATTGTAGAGTTGGAAGGGTCCCTGAGGATCATCTAGTCCGACCCCGGCAATGCAGGAATATGCAGCTGTCCCGTACAGGGATTGAACTTGGAACCTTGGCATTATCAGCACCACGCTCTAACCAGATGAACTATCCAGGCTGAGCTAATCAACTCGTAAATATTATAAAGGGATAAGAGTTTCAACAAAAGCCAGATCAATTAGAATCTGAATAACTGCTGCGTGAATTCTTCAAAGTCAAAAATTGGTTTTTATTGCTTCCGATTTAAAGACTGCAGAAGACTCAACTTTCAAATATAACCCCCAAATAGGTTTGTTGACTTTTGTTAATCCAAGCATCTCAAGTTTTGCCAAGAAGTAAATCTTTTCCTAATACTGTACTTTAGACATTCTTACCACTACAGTAATTCAGGATAGTGGCTAAGTGGTAGTGACTAGTGTGGTTTAATTTTGTTTTTCAAAACACAGTAGTGTTCTTTGTAAAATAAAGGAAATAAAAATTACGAGCAAAAGATCTGTGGCATCTGTTTCCTATTTACAGTCTTTCAAACTTCCTAAATCCATTAATCAGAAACATAACAACATTATATATAAAAAAGGCAAAATAAATAGCAAATGCTGGCTTCCCATTAATTTTCTCCATTCAGATTTTAACACAGTTGGTGAGCTGCATAACGTTGGGAGCTCAACAATCAATGCTATTTCTAACCCTTTCCTGAAACACTAATGTTTATTCCACATCTCCTTTTTTGCCATTTGAGTAAATTTGGCAAGAGAGCGCTGAACAAAGACTCTTGCAAATTACATTTGGGGGCATCCAACTCTTTGCTCACAGAGGAAAGGGGCTACAACTGTGTTTGCCCATCACTTTAAACCATAGTAAATGTTTAACTATGTTTAAATGTGAATGAGTAGCACGCCGCTCAAGAGTCCCCACTTCACTCCTCCCCGACTTCTGGCCATGCAGCGGCAGGAACAGCCACAAACTGTAAAACCATAGTTAAACATTAATTATGGCTTTGAGCATGGAAGAGTAGGAACTACCTGTGCACAGAGGACCTTTGGAACGAACGAAGAACCCTGCTAGAGGAGAAGCAATGTCCAACTGTGAACTAGATGCCTCTAAGAAGGTATTATAGCGGTACCTTGGTTCTTGAACGGCTTAGTTGTCGAACAAATCGGCTCCCGAATGCCGCAAACTCAGACGTAAGTGTTCTGGTTTGCGAACGCTTTCCGGAAGCTGAACGTCCAACGCGGCTTCCGCTCGAGTGCAGGAAGCTCCTGCAGCCAATCGGAGGCTGCACCTTGGTTTTCAAACAGTTTTGGAAGTCGAACGGACTCCCGGAATGGATTAAGTTTGAGAACCAAGGTACCACTGTATTTGTAATATTTGGGGGATGTAGCAAGTCACTTAGAGATTTTCTTTGTAATATGAAGGGTTATATACATTGCTTAACTAAATAAATAAATAAGAAGCCATTAAGCAGAAGATAAAGGCAAGAACCCATCACCACTGCTGTTACTCAGCAACTCATATTCAGATGGATGCTTCCTCCGACCAGTAGGTTCCACTAGAGCTGGGCGATATTACAATTAATCGACTGAAACAGATATGACAGCCAAACTGCGATACCGGTTTCAGACTTTTTGAGCTGGTTATACATTGCGGCTTCCTGGCCTCCGCCAACACGCTCACTCTAGTCTGCCTGCTTGCTTGCTCTGTACTGACAGCGGACGGGAAGCCACAATGTGTCGCCAGATCAAATTGCTTGATCAGCTGGGAAGAGGGCTTCCTTAAACCACCCGCCTCTTCAGCTGGGGGGTGGGGGCTTGCCCATCTCACTGAGATGAGCAAACCCTATACCACTCTGGCTCCTGCAAGCAGGAGTGGTATGAGTTAGGGCTGGGGAATTTCAGACACTGTGATATATCAGTACATAACGATATTTAGCTGATGATGTATCACAATGTTGAAAAACAGGTATCGCCCAGCCCTAGGTTCCACTTACTTATGTAAAACATTTCTATGCCCACCTTTCATTTAAAAACACAGTAATGACATTAAAATTGCAATGGAAATTACACTTAAGACTTAAATGACATATACACGGAGTATTAACATGTGTAAGTGCAACGGGGCAGCCTACTCTAAGCTGGTATGACGCTGCAGCAACTCTGCACTGAAAGTGCACGGACACCCAATACGGAGATGAAAAGAGTCGATAGCCTCCACCTAGCAGAAGGAAACGGGAAGGTGGAAAGGGCAGAACAGTGAATCATGCAGAGACATAGCTGGCAGCTCCCTCTGCAGATGTGTTTATTAGTTATTTAATTATTATTAACATACCAGTACAATGGTACCTTGGTTCTCCAACTTAATCCATTCCGGAAGACCGTTCTAAAACCAAAGCGTTCCGAAACCAAGGAGCGCTTTCCCATAGAAAGTAATGCAACCCCTAAAACTGCAATTTAACATGAATTTTACTATCTAACGGGACCACTGATCCATAAAATGAAAGCAATGAACAATGTACGGCAGTCACACAATCAATCAATCGGCAACTGAACCAGTCACAAAAACAAAACAAAAAGAGCTGTAAAAACAAAAAACAAACAAAATAAATAGCAAAAACAGACAGATCTCAGCGTAACACTCAAAATGGAAGCACAACACTCAAAATGGAAGTGTGGCACTCAAATCGGAAGGGTAACGCTCAAAACGGAGCACATTCGGCTTCCCAAAAAAGTTTGCAAACCAGAATACTTACTTCCAGGGTTGCAGTGTTTGAGTACCAAGGCGTTTGAGAACCAAGGTACCACTGTAGTTCTCTCAAGACACACTCATTGGCTGCGACACACTTGAAGACAAATAAACCCACTATGGCAAGAGCTGTAAGGCGCTGGAGTCCATCCTGTCAGGGGCATGGCCCTGCTTTTGTGTAGCTCCCATTCATTTTAATGGAGCTTACTCAGGAGAAACGTGATGGGTTGAGCCCTAGCTTCTTAGTGAATGGCACTTCTCAAGCGTTTGCAAGACAGCAGCAAGGCAGAGCTGCGTTGACAATTGGCTTAAAATCCACAGTGAAATTATCAGATTCTGGAACTCAGTTCTGAGAGCGGCCACTCAAACCCAACTCCAGTTACAAAAACAAAATGTTTGCGTTGTATTCGACAGAAGAATCCCTTTCGTTCTCCAGAAAAACATGAAGCCTGCTCCATTGCTGATTTGCTAATATTAACATCTGCAACAGTTAATTCTACGTGGAGCAGTATTAATTACATTCCTTCGCGGAGTAAAGTTTCTCCAATAATTTATTACCTGATAAACTGTGTTGCTAGTTACCCAGTTTCAAAAATGAGCAGTTTCTAAAAGAACACACTATATACAAAACCAAAGCTCACACTCAAGGGTCAAAGTTCGTGACATGAATTAGGCAAGCAACTCCATCTGGAATGCAAAACTTTTATAGAAATAATATGTAATGCGTCTCTGAAGCAAAGAGCCAAAGATTTTCTGTCTTTTACTTCTACCCCATTAAAACATATTAAAATAGGCTACCTTGGTGATGGAGGTTCTTAGAGCAAATGCTTCATTATTCAATCAAAAATACAGGGGCTGCCCCCCCCGCCCCCGTCTACGTAATCTTTACTTCAATAAGCCTCCCCATTTAATTTGCTGGTCTTGTGGAACAACCAGAAGCAAGAAACAAATTTACCACTGCTTTTCGGCACTCATGAGCTAATTATGTGAGGTAAAAAGCCAGGGTAAAGACAAACCTTAAATTGGTTTAAACGTACTCTTCGTTCCCCCTAAATAATGTTTCAGAATTCTTATTAAAAAGTGAAGTTTTATTTAAAAAATGGCATGCAACATTTTCACGTGATTCTTGCATCAGTTAGGCTCAGAGAGCTCTTCAGTTGCATCATGTGACAAAGCATTCAGAGCAGATAATATGGACCTCAGGCCTGTAGTGGTCACTTCAAATTGATTTTGCAGCTGTTTTTCAAGTTCTTGTTTGACTTTCAACTTAAATTTTGACTAATGTTTTGTAACTTCCAGAGATAAGATGAAAACAAAATACATAAGTAGTATATGAAAGAGCAAACAAATGAATGAGTGAAATTAGCATACGCTGCATTACATTGCAAAAGTACCTTTGCTGCCAAACTGAAACTACTGTCTTGTAACTCTGATTTAGGAAGTTGAAAATGCATTGGAGTCATAGGCACCAACTGTATGGGGCTGAGGACACCTCAGCACCTGACCCCCAACCTCCTCCCAACACACATGAAGTCACATGTGTGTCACACGTGACACCACACGCATGCGACGAACCCACCTCCCATGGTGGGCGGAACTCGGCACCTCTGCTAGGAGTGGTACAGTCCTGAAATTCTGGAAATGTTGTTGCCTTCTGTCTGCTATGGTGACATGTCTGCTGAGGAGCTATCACAAAGGATTCTGAGCAACAGCATACACCCAGGTCTACTGGGTTTCACTGACACCCACATGAAGGATGAGAGCAATCCAGAACATGTTCCTCTTGGGCTTGCTGATCGGAAGGTCGGCAGTTCGAATCCCTGCGACGCTGGGGTGAGCTCCCGTTGCTCTGTCCCAGCTCCTGCCAACCTAGCAGTTCAAAAGCACACCAGTGCAAGTAGATAAATAGGTCCGGCTGTGGCAGGAAGGTAAACGGTGTTTCCGTGCGCTCTGGTTTCTGTCATGGTGTTCTGTTGAGCCAGAAGGGGTTTAGTCATGCTGGCGACATGACCTGGAAAGCTGTCTGTGGACAAACGCCGGCTTCCCTCGGCTTGAGGGAAGTGAGATGAGCACCGCAACCCCATAGTCGCCTTTGACTAGACTTAACCGTCCAGGGGTCCTTTACCTTTTACCTTTACCATACGCCCTAAGTAGCTGTCCATTGCAAAACAAGTTATTTATTTAAAGTTTCTGTATCTGCAAATGCACTCAAGACACTTTATAATTTTAAAAGAACGTCATATAATCTAACAGACAAGAGAAAAATGTATATTAGACATTCTATAAAAATGTCTATTAGACATTCTATATCAGCCTGTTGGTTTTACATGAGCCTTAATTCTGTATGAAGCTGGTCCCTCATGAAGATCTTCTAGTGAAGTTCTCCTTCACATTCAGAAGAGGGCCTTCACTGAGGCCACACCTAGGCAGTGAAACTCCCTTCCTAGCGAAACCTCACTACCTGACCTCTCAGACAGCCTTCTGTTTGTTTAACACCACAATCATAGAATCATAGAATCATAGAGTTGGAAGAGACCACAAGGGCCATCTAGTCCAACCCCTGCCAAACAGGAACAAGCAGGTTTAGTGTTTTGGAGGAAGACAGCCATTCTCATAACACAAAACTACAGTAGATAGAGGCTCATTGTCCCTATTAATTTGCCCCTACACAAGAACTATGCTACACTAAGGGGGGGGGAGAGGATTGGCTGCACATCTGTTGGGCTTTCGAATCATCAACTCAGCTCCCTACACACATAATTTCTCTGTTACTGTTCTACTGATTTGACATAGTACAATAGACCAGTGCAGCTGACACACCATCTATGGCATCCCACCGGAGACTCAATAAACCATATTTTTGCTACCTGCCTAAAACTGCAAAAATGGAGGGGTAACAATATGTGGCCATGTTTGGTTTAATGGGTCACAAGTCGAGCAGACCTGTAATTCAACTACCATCGACCCCAGGACCCTGCGTCCAAGACAAATTTTGTGGTTTTAAAAGTACAAAATTGAATCCCTCAAGCTTTGTGTTTATTACGGTAAAAAAAATTCTGCTCTCTAGAAACTGATGCCTGGCCGTTAACTGCTGTTAAGCAGTTTCAAGCCTTCTGAAAGAAATTCCACAGCCTAACAGAACTAAGCTGCCCCTAGAGACACAGTGCAACATTTTGCTTAGACACTTTATAGCTTTTCAGATGTTTAGGATAATGGAAACATACATAGACATTTTCAATTGGAAAATAGCAACCAAATAAATGGATATTATTCATTGTAACAGAGTGTCATTGGCTTAAACCCTGTGTTGCCAGACAAGGCTTCATCAACCTGGTGCCCTCCCCATCCTTTGGACTACAATTCTCATCAGCCCCAGCCAGTATAAACTACAGATAGCTGTGGTTTTTTTTAGTTCAAAGGCAAGTATAATCCCTCTATAATCAAAGTCCATCTCATTTGGGTTGGGGTACCGTTTGGGTTTTCTGTTGCAGGGGGCTGTTTCTTGCTGTGGTTTTTTGTATCTTTGTTTTGTATCTTATGATTTATATGGAAATTGTTCAGTTTGGTTGTGTGTTTTTTAATGTTTCATTTATTGTTTATGACTACTTTCGTTATGTTGTAGTTATGTATTCTTTTCACGTTGTAAACTGCTTTGAGCATGAACTGCACAAAGGTGGCATACAAATAAAATTATTTATGTATGTATATAATTAGTACATAGTCTTACAGACTTGGACAAGCAATTTCTCACAGAGATTAGACACAGTACAATCCACACCAGAGACTTTTCTTTTTGGTGACTGTTTTCATGTGCTTTAGAAAGGGAAGGGAATGAAAGTACGCCACCCTTTTATGTGTTTGTTTATTAAAACTTATATAGTGCTTGACTGCAGAAAAAAATCTCAAAGCGGTGTATCTTAAAAATCATTTGCTGTGGTTATTTGTGGTACCTATAAGTTTGGGGGACTCTACAAACTGATATCCCCTTCAGGGATCACTGCCTTCTCATGGCGAAGGGGCTTGAATAACTCAGAGAAGCTATGAGCTATGCCGTGCAGGGCCACCCAAGATGGGCAGGTCATAGTGGAGAGTTTTGACTAAATGTGATCCACCTGGAGAAGGAATCAGCAATCCACTCCAGTATCCCTGCCAAGAAAACTCCATGGACAGCAACAACAGGGACCAACATGAATTTGACGAAACTGTGGGAGGCAGTGGAAGACAGGAGTGCCTGGCATGTTCTGGTCCATGGGGTCACGAAGAGTCAGACACGACTAATCGACTAAACAACAACAACAACAACAAACTGATATAGAAATATGCTAGCTTTGGCCTTTCACAGAATTCTTCATCGGGCTCAACAATTTATTTTAGACAAAATAAAAAAAATCCTTCCAGTAGCACCTTAGAGACCAACTAAGTTTGTTCTTGGTATGAGCTTTCGTGTGCATGCACACTTCTTCAGATACACTGAAACAGAAGTGACCAGACCCTTATATATAGTGAGAGGGTGATATAGGTTACAACAAGTTCTTCTATACCTTGTACTGGGTCTTTTTAAGGAGGCATCTTTCTCCCTGCTTTGTTCTCCTCCTAGGAACTTGCATGTACTATGTAGCGCTGCCTTTATAGATGGTTCAGAAACCTCAGCTGGTACAAAATGCAGCTTCCTGGCTGCTAGCTGGAGCTGGCTGGTTGGAGCTCATTTACATCTATATCATACCAGTTGCACTGATTGCCTGGGCGTTTCCAGGTCCAGTTTTAAAGTGCTGGCAACGACCTTTAAAACCCTGAATGATTTGGGATCAGATTATTTGTGGGACCACGTGCAACTCTATGAACCCATCCATGCCTTCAGATCCAATTCTGAGGCCCTGCTTAGGTGCCCACCAACAAAGACAATCAGGTTAGCAGCATATAGAACAAGGCCTTCTCAGTGGTGGCCCCACAATTGTGGGATTTGAAAAGTCACCAGGAGATACTTTCATTGGGTGGAGGGTTAAACTCTCGCTCCTCACCCCTTGATGTTCCAGAGCTACTCTGGTTCTTCCACCACTGATGTTTGCATATTTAAAAAAAATGTACATTAAAATGCATTTATGCAATTAGCGTCCTGTCTCACCTGACTCTATACACCTAACAGGGAAATGCAGACAACCACAGTGTTCCTGTATGATGCACAATCCTGTGGACACGTTTGTTGCATTCATACTTTTGATTTGTTGGTGTGCACCTGAAGCATCTTAAGCTTACACGTAAAAGTTCTGAAGCAGAGACACTGGAACTAGCAGGATTCCAAGAATCAGCCTCAAACAATCCCTGCATTCTTAAGGATCAGTGGTGATCATGCACGTAAATAGAAATCAGGTGTAAAGCTCATCTATTACAGGATGACACAATAGAAACATAATAAAGCTGTGACTCTCAGGACACCAACATATATATTCTATCCCTGGTAGTTTCTCTGAACAGGATTTTACAAGAGAACTCCACACATAAATCCAGGAAATGAGACCCATGTGTGAAGGAATACTATCTCCCCCAAATGACAGATCTTAAAAAAATGGGACCAACCAAGCAGAACTTTTGTACACTAGTCAAAGAGTTGTCATCAGAAACAGCTGGAGGCTATGATAAAGTGATGCCCAGCTAGATGGTTGCAGAGTGGTGTTTCATCAAACTGTTGTCAAGGGTGCACTTTCAGGAGGTTGTCAAGGAAAATGCCTGAAGAACCAAAGATTTCTCTGATGTTTCCACTACACTGATGAGGAATCTGTGGCCCTCTGCAGAGATGGATTTAGGGGAGAGCAATAGGTTCGGTCGCACTGGGCACGGAGCCTCAGGGGGCACCAAAACTACAATGAAGATTGGAAGGCGAGAGGTGCCAAATTTTAGCATCACACAGGGCACCGCTGAAATTTGAGACTTCAAGGTCTGCCACTGCCCTCTGCTGCCTGGAGCCCCATCGGCTCCAGGCAGCAGAGTCGTCATCATCATCATCATCATTATTATTATTATTAAAATTTGTTGGTCACTTTATCTTGCCCAGGGACAATTGTAAATCTCCTTAATAGATGAGAACAAGGCAAGAGCTGGAAAAGCTGTAACTGACTCTAGCAGGCATCCCCAAACTTCGGCCCTCTAGATGTTTTGGACTACAATTCCCATCATCCCTGACCACTGGTCCTGTTAGCTAGGGATCATGGGAGTTGTAGGCCAAAAAATCTGGAGAGCCACAGTTTGGTGATGCCTGCTCTATAGTATGTCAGAGCCAAATGGCCAGCGCAGGTTGGAGGCACATTGCCTGTGCTCCATTAAATGGGAAATGAGTATGCATTACCCCAATATAAGTATACTGTATATATTTTCACAGAGCAGAAAAAAAGTTTGGGAGTGGAAATGAGCTCAGGTTAAGAAACCTGTCTCCCTTTCTGTTCCTCTACTCAAATTTGAATATCCCACAGTTGCTTTTCTTCATCATCACTACCAGGAAAGAGTGTTATGTACATCTGGCTTGTCGTGTTGTAGTCCCTGGTCCTAAGGCATTTCAGGCCATGTCATTTCACAATTTTTCCCCTCTCATGAGTTGCAGAAAAGAGAACTTCTTAGCAAATAGACACTAACTAGACAGTTAACCTGCTGGTGCAAACCTTGCCACACTTTCGTTTTCAAGAAATTTCCCCAAAATATTTGTGTCTGAAGACTGCTCCTGGCCTCTGTGCCTAGTTTTGCAGGAAGGAGCTCTACAAAACTAACTTGGAAAGATCAATGAGGCATCAAGTCACAAGAGGCATTCAGAAATTTCTGCAGTCCGACCTATGAGTAAGTTTTTAACTTTCCTCATTGTTAGAGCGACAAATTTGGCCCTAGTGTGAAAGCTCTCAAGCGGTCCAAAGCCAAAATCGTGAGCAACCTCTAAGGAGTTTTTTAAGGTCCTCAGATTGTCTGTGGCACAGGTTCTCACTCTTCTGAACGGAGCACAAACAGAATCCTAATATTTATTTCTCTGCTGTTTTGCAAAATGTCAAAGGTCAATAAATAGCTTCAATGTGAAGCTCAGTACAGCTGTTTTGTGACATCATCTGTGAGACCCTCTAACACCTCAAAATAAACCTAATTGATCATGCTAATCCCTGAGGGACATCAGTTTAAAAATCAACCATCTAAATATTTTGACTGAGAATAAGGAAAATTATTAGCTGATATATCCTTGAGTATTAATAATGCAGAAACATTTGCCCCATATGTTTGCAGCACAAAGGATGCCTTAAGTGATTACTGAAAGTTTATGTTCAAAATAATTAGATTCTCATTTTCCTAACTGCCAAAAGTCACAAGTTCTTTCTGCACTTGGCTAAGGGAACCCCATACTTCTCTATGGTTCATTTCCCTTAGAAACAATGACATAGGATCCGACAGCTGAATTTTCAAAAGAAAAACTTGCATATGGAAACGCATGAGCCTCTCTTCAATCTGCACCTGTGGCTATGTACACTTATTCATTTTAAGTAACATGTGTTGACGGCTGCCCATATGCCTACAATCAGGATTAAAACTTTGCAACCTTGGCAGCATGAACGCTGGTTTTAATTCTGGGCTCAAGCAATGCCTCACTGCCTATCTTGGCCTCTGCGATAGCTTGGCTCATTAAGGCGCCGGTATTAACTTTTTGGCTAGCAGCCCATTTTCATATGGATAACACTGAAAGGTTGGGAACACATGTGCCATTGGGTAACTGCACACCGAGTGTGAAAAATGCCCTGGAAAAACAGCATTGCTGAAGCTTCTCTAGGTCAAGGGGATGGTGAACAGGAGCAGGGCTTTTTCCTTTGTGGCGCCCCAGTTTTGGAATGGTCTCCCAGGATACCTGCCCTCTTCACACTAAGGAAACTAATAATTCGACCACAACACGACAACATATTGAACACAAAGGACTTAACAAAGGCAGCCTGCGCAGGGAGGAAGCCAGCAATTCAATTGTGCACATGGAAAGACGCTCATATAAATCAGAAGATATAGGGGCAGCTCACATAAACATTTTAATGTTGAAGTCAACGTTAGCTAACTTTCTTGGTGCATTTGCAACTGCTGAATGGGTATTAAAAATGCTACTACAGTACCCATACCTACAAAGCAACAAGTACTGGAAAATCTTCAATATTTTTTCTTTTTTTTAGGGTAAACAATTTTAGCATGCTGATATCCAATGAAAACTGTCCGTTTCTAGCAAATTCCAACGCACAAATTCCAACACGCACACACACAAATGGTTGTGTGACTTGGCCCACACTTTGGCTTACACAAATCCTGGATTCAAGTATCACGCAAACTAATAATGCTTACATTGTACGTGACTGCTGGCTTGAAAAACATCTTCAACACATTTAGACCCAACTGTCTGTCTTATGTATATCATAGTTGACAAGAATTATCCTACCAGTTTCCCAACAGCAGATACTCCAGGGATGTTCAAAACCAGACCATGATTTGCCAGAGGCACCCCCAGCTGCTGGCACTGAGTATCAGATAGCCGGAGTTAGACTGTCTCTGTAAATGGAGGTTCTACTCTTACCATGTCTATCCAGTGGCTACCCTCCATGAATTTATCTGATTTTTAAAACATCTGTGCAGACAGTCACTGCAACTCATGAGATAAGTGCCCCGCAAAGATCACGAAAACAACATTAGCAGCTTTCAGATCAGAAATGTTTCCTGCCCTGTATGACAGTTCCTGTACTGTGTTTTTTAAAATTGTGGCCAAAATTTCTCCACATCCTGTTGGCAGTAAGAAACTTATTGGCAAACTATATCATTTCTGACATAAAACAGGTGGGGTGGGTCCAAATGGTAGGTGGCAAAACAAGTTTCCGGCCTTATTTAGCCTTACAAGCCTCTGCTGTGTGTAGGGAAAACAACTAGTAGCAGATAGCAGTACTAGGCTGAGGGGAAAATTTCTGGTAGAAGAAGAGTTTGGATTTGATATCCCGCTTTATCACTACCCGAAGGAGTCTCAAAGCGGCTCACATTCTCCTTTCCCTTCCTCCCCCACAACAAACACTCTGTGGGGTGAGTGGGGCTGAGAGACTAGCCCAAGGTCACCCAGCAGCTGCATGTGGAGGAGCGGGGAAGCGAACCCGGTTCACCAGATTACGAGTCTACCGCTCTTAACCACTACACCACACTGGCTCTGGTAGCATAGATATTACTTTAAAAAGCAGAACACAAACAAATGTTAGACAACAGACTACAGTTGGTGAACGGAAGGTGGACGGAATCCATTCCGGAAGTCCGTTCGACTTCCAAAACATTTGGAAACCAAGGCACGGCTTCCGATTTTTGGAATTATAGGGACAGAACTACCTAAACTGTATAGAAACTTATTCATGCATGCGACTACAGCGACAAGAATGCTACTTGCCCAAAAATGTAAAGAAGTCCCAGCAAAGGAAGAATAGATACAAAAACTTATGGAACGTGCAGAAATGGCGAAACTTACCGGAAGAATAAGAAATTAAGATGACAAACTTTTTATAAAAGGATGGAAATGGTTTATTGAATATTTACAGATGAATTGTAAACAGATAAGAACATTGGCAGGATTATTGCAACAACCTGCAGGGTAGCTATTTAAAGAAGATGAATAAATGAGCAAATTAAGCTAATTTGGATATGCAGAAGATATTAAAAATAATTTTAAGGAATCACGGGAAGGGAGGAAGTCAAGTTTTGAAATGTCAAAATGATTGTAAAATCAGTGAAATGTACAAACCTGAAAGGTATAAATAAATAAATAAAAATTCGCTTTTACCAACTAACAAGATCAGATCAATATTGTTCTGATTCGTTCCCATGGGGCCCCTAAAAAGTCATGGGGCCCATAGGCCATGCCTACTCTATTTGGTAATCCAGCACTGACCCCAAGCTTGCCCCAGTCCCAGCTAAACCCCTTGCCGGGATCTTTTTCCTCCTCCCCGTTGTCCTGCCAGTTCATGACATACCGGTACTTAACCTCGGGTAAGCAACCTAAGGCCCATGGGCCGGATGCGGCCCAATCGCCTCTCAATCTGGCCCACAGACGATACGGGAATCAGCGTGTTTTTACATGAGTAGAATGTGTGTTTTTATTTAAAATGCATCTCTGGGTTATTTGTGGGGCATAGGAATTCGTTCATTATTTTTTTTCAAAATATAGTCCGGCCCAACACGTGGTCTGAGGGACAGTGGAGCGGTCCACGGCTGAAAAAGGTTGCTGACCCCTGCAGTAGAACATGAAAATAGTAGCAAAAAGCACAGCCGAAAGGGTTTTAGCTCTCCGTTTCTTTCTGGGTACCGTTCAAAGTGTTGGCTATGACCTTTTCAAGTACTTCCGAGCCTCAGACTTTGGAATGTGAAGTGCCATTTGTCTCCTTGTGTGTCTAAAATCTTCAAGGGAGGCCCTTCTTCAAGTGCCCTCAATACTGAAAAGTTGAAGAAAGCAGTGACCAAAATTATCAGAGGGCTGTGGCAACTAAAAAGGAAGGGGTATGATTTTGGGGGGGGGGGGAGCAGAGCAAGTAAGAGTGAGCATGAAAGAAGTTCACAGAGAATTTTTCCCACTCCCTCATAATAAAACTATAACCTAGCATCATCCAATGAAACCGAAAAGTGGACGATTCAGGAGAGAGACCCCCCAAAAAAGGACTTCTTTACACAGCGCATAGTTAGTTAACTATGGAATTTGATGCCAAAAGATGGAGCGATGCTCACTAACTTGGATGTCTTTAAAAGGGGATTAGTAATGGCAGCTGTATAATCCAGGATCAGAGACCGCATGCCTCTGAATCCCTGCCACTGGGAAGCAACTGTGAGATATGATTATTATCCTTACACCCTGCTTCTATGCTGGAATAGGGGACGCGGGTGGCGCTGTGGTCTAAGCCACTGAGCCTCTTGGGCTTGCCAATCAGAAGGTCGGCGGTTTGAACCCCCGCGACGGGGTGAGCTCCCGTTGCTCTGCCCCAGCTCCTGCCAACCTAGCAGTTCCAAAGCACACCAGTACAAGTAGATAAGTAGGTACTGCTGTGGCAGGAAGGTAAACGGCATTTCTGTGCTCTCTGGTTTCCGTCACAGTGTTCCGTTGCACCAGAAGCAGTTTAATCCTGCTGGCACATGACCCAGAACGCTGTCTGTGGACAAACGCCGGCTCCCTCAGCCTGAAAGCGAGATGAGCGTCACAACCCCATAGTCTCCTTTGACTGGACTTAGGGGTCCCTTACATTTACCTTTTTTATGCTGGACTAGATAGGTCTTTGGTCTGATCCAGCAGGGTTCTTCTTCAATGTGAGATGCAGCAGAAAGAGACTACTTGGTGGTGGCATCCTGACTGGAACGTTCTCCCCCAAGGGAGGCTTGCCTGGCACCTCCTTTAATACCATTTTGGTGCCAGGCAAAAGCTTTTTTTAAATGCTCCCAGGTGTTTTAATACTCTTTGCCAACCTGCCATCTTCCAGATGTTCTGCATTGCACATCTCGGGGGGCACCAGATTGGCGAAGGTGGCTCTATACATTGCTGAGTTTTTGTCAATAGTATCTCTTAAGAGCTGTGAATGGCACTATTTAGGGGGAAGAAACTCCAATGAAAATCCTCGTTATTACATATCTTTACATGGCTGTTTATTTGTATATATTTCAAAATTTTATAGATGGATGTTTTATGATGGACTATGCTTGTAATGCCTAATAAAGGTTTGGCGAAGAAGAGAAAGGCAAACAATATTCAACAATAACCAAAATACGTAATATTTATATCCCTTTAAGAAGGTCAGAGTAAGAACAAAGTTCTATCATTATTATTATTTTAATCCTCACAACCACCCTGGAAAGTTGATTAGGTGGACAAAGAGTGGCTGGTCCTAGATCACCTAGTGGTTTTTTATGAATAAGTGGGGATTTCAACTCAGAGCCATTGTTTATTTTTATTTTTTTTATTTTTGGCACTTGTATACTACCTCATAACGCAAGGTTTTCTGGGAGGCTTTTAGTAAATTAAAAAAACAACAACAATGTAAATATAAAACACAACACAAAAGCATAAAATCAAAACTAAATAGATACAACAGAGAAGAAGAAGAAGAAAAAGAAGAAGAAGAAGAAGAAGAAGAAGAAGAAGAAGAAGAAGAAGAAGAGTTTGGATTTGATATCCCGCTTTATCACTACTCGAAGGAGTCTCAAAGCGGCTAACAATCTCCTTTCCCTTCCTCCCCCACAACAAACACTCTGTGAGGTGAGTGGGGCTGAGAGACTTCAGAGAAGTGTGACTAGCCCAAGGTCACCCAGCAGCTGCATGTGGAGGAGCCGAGACGCGAACCCGGTTCACCAGATTACGAGTCCACCGCTCTTAACCACTACACCACACTGGCTCTCAAACCAATCTTACATCATCTGCAAGATTGAAAACACAGAATTAAAAAACTGAAGGGCGCAGACTATGCATATGGGAAGCTTGAGTGAACTTCTGCAGTCAGGTTTGCCCAGCATTTTTCATGTAGAAAGGCAGAGATGGGGAACCTGGGGCCTCCGCATATTGCAGAACTACAATTCCCATAGTATCTGACCATTGGCCAGGCTGACTGAAACTGATGGGAGCTTGGACTCCAACCACATTTGAAGGGCAACAGGTTACACATCCCTTCTAAAAGGCAAAGCTAATTACTGTTAGTCGCAGCTCCTAGAATATGTTGTCTGAAAACTGTTTTCTTTTTCTTAGAACAACATATGAACTGGTAGACAACATGCTGTTTGTGTGGCCACTGGGCTCTTCTTCAATTTTGGAGAATACCAGCTTTCATTTTAAAAGGGTTCTTGTATTCATAGATGCAGGAATAAGCTTGAAAAAGAGGTAGCTAGAGATTCAGAACCTGGCAGGAACGGCAAAAAGAAACCTCAAATCATGATTATACACAATTTATGTTAAACCACACATGGAGCCAAAATATGGAAGCATATGGAAATACGCTGTCCTCTGGCTTGCGCTGCTCCTAGGCTCCCAATCCTGAACAAGTTGCCCATGCAGCTGTGTTTCAAAAAGAACCTGAAAGGACACAGCTGTGAACAATTCCATATGCTCAGTTAACCGCCCAATCCTGCCTGGGGGGGGGGGGAATTGCCAGGGGATTGGCCAGGTAAGGGCAGGGACCACACAGCCCACACAATAGAAGGCGTAGCTTACCTGGGAAACGTCAGTTGGCTCTAGAGCTTCTCCCACCCTCCATTCCCTCAATTAACGCTTGATTTTTGCAGGTTAACCTCTTCTCCACAGGTTATGACAAGGCCGCTGTTGAAGGGCCGGAAAGGAATTTCCCTGCATTGGCAGATTTTGCCTTTCCCGTAGCAAAACGTCACAACTTTGGGGGTTTCAGGCCTTGGATGGAATCCTTTAGTCATCTTCCGAAATGGGGGGGGGCCTGGGGCAGTGACCCCCCACCCCCAGTACGTCGGCGATATCAGGGTTCCCGTTAAAGGGGTCTTGGGGGGAAGCATTGTCCATACGCCGAGACGTCATCATTGCTCTCCCCCACCAGTGGCGGCGAATGGGGGGCGGGCTCTCTGCTTGAACATGTTCTCCAGAGCCAGCCCAATCCCCAAACATTCTGGTTAACCCTGAAGTTTCCCCAGATCCCCGGCTGGGGACTGGGAAGGATAAACGCCCAATGCCTGAGCCAAGGTCTCCCTACATCTGAATCTTAATCAAGTTGTGGCCAATTTTAATCCCATAGCACGTTGTCTTGTGTCATTATTCTGCTCAGGGGTCGCCTGGGGTTTGGGGGACTCCGCCTGTCCACGCAAAAGCAAACCCGGGTTGGCCACTGATTGTACACTTACGCTGCTCTACGTATTTGCATTTGGCTCTTTATTTCCAAATGTGTTTGTCATTTCCACATTGTATATTTAGTTATAAACTAAAAGAAAATACAATAAACCCCCAGAAACAGGCTTCTCTCATGGCTGCAGTTGTTCCACGCTGAGTTAAGAGAAGCCACTATGCAAGCAAACAGTTGGCCGTATCTCATCCATGGGCAGCATTTAAAGAGGGCAGTAGAGAATTCCATCCATTCACTGGTTCTAGAGCAGATGGGTATTAGTCTATGGCCAAAGTAACAAATCCCTATACTAAAAGAATGTGGGTGTAGAAGCATAAAAGCACAGAATGCTAAAGTTGGAAAAGACCCTGAGGATCATCTAGTCCAGTGATGGCCAAACTTGGCCCTCAAACTGTTTTGGGACTACAACTCCCATCATCCTTAGCTAACAGGACCAGTGGTCAGGGATTATGGGAACTGTAGTCCCAAAACAGCAGGAGGGCCCAGTTTGGCCATAACTGGTAGTCCACCTCCCTACAAATGCAGGAATATGCAGCTGTCCCATACAGGGATAGAACCAGTGCCGGATTTATGTATAAGCTAGACAAGCTATAGCTTAGGCCCCCACTTCCTTGGGGAGCCCCCCAAAAAATTTAAAGGGGAAAAAACCTGGATGTACATTTCCAAAATATAAGATAAAAAACAAATAAAATAAAACCTACATACAGCAACAGTGTTTTGTGTTGTGTAGGCTCCTAGGATGTACGTAATGGGTCCTGCCTGCTAGCCTGCTCCCTAAAATATCACTGGTTTGCTCATTTCTATATATAGGGTGCCTACATTCTACATGGACTGTTTGCATTTAGGTCCATAAATTACCATATAGCATTATTTGCAAATAATGTTAACAAAATTATTATGATGTATAATGGATTAAGATGTATAATGGTCAGTAGAGTATGATAAAGTATGTAATTTTATTGCTGTATTCAGATGGGGGGGATTTGTACGTATTTGTATGTATGAAAATGCAATAAAGATATTTTTATAAAAAAAAATTACCATATAGCATATATTCAACACAAAAAACAGTGACAATTTGTTGTTGACAAAGGACAGCTGGACATACAAAGGGCCCATTACCTTCAGTAGCTTAGGGCCTCATCAAACCTAAATCCGGCCCTGGATAGAACATGCAACCTTGGTGTTATCAGCAGCACACTCTAACCAACTGAGCTATCCACTGCTATCTTCAAATACGTACACACGACTGTGTGAACTCTGTCTATTACCTTGCTATAATTGTGAGATATTAAAAAGAACTACCTCAAAAGTTCTTAAAATGCATTGCTTTCCCCCTTTTCTTTTTTGCAATTTAATATTGAATTTATCTACGGTAAGCACAGGCCTAAAACATAGGCGGTTTTAGCCAGGTACTCGAAGCTCACGAGATGAAATCATATTGGGAACGCACTGGAATACTCTATCATTCTGCAGCTTGAGTTCCACATCCTGGGCTGTATCTTCTCAAGGTTGGATACTTGCCACCACGAGAATTCCAATCCAAGCCACCTGGCTATAAAGTGCAAATGCAAAACTCTTGAAATTCAAGTATTTAATCTTTGTCTCCTAATAAATTTCAAGGCAGCTCTTCAGGAATGTGAAGTCTTCATCATTGTGTCTCTTTTTATTAATGTGAAGCCCTGGAGGTAATGTTAATGCAAAGGACTTTGTTTTATAAGTCTTAAAAGTAGTGTCGTAAGGGGATCGTTTCTGAATTATTCCCCACCCCCCACCCCATCCAACGTTTCTTACCAAGTTATCTTAAGACACATGTTTTCACCTAACTGGGTAAGAAATGAGGTCAGCCAGAGGCTAGGCTAATAGGGTTATCATGCAGCGCTATGGAGAGACTAGAGGCAATTTTTCTTCTTCCCTGTAGGCAGAAGGAAGCCCTCTTCATGCCAAGCATATCAGCAAAAATAGCTTACCTTAAATTTGAAGCCACTCCATACAATTAGAAACTTCACTTAGGATGATCATTTGGCGAATTCCTAGGATTGCTCCCCGGCCTCCCATGGCATCGCTGATCTAGGATGTTCACCGATTGAAAACATGGTATTTGCAGGAACAGAAAATCACAGTGGCACCACCCACCTGCTAAGGCTTACCGCTCTTAAAATGCCACGTACTTTTAATAGATTGAAAACTCATCCAATTCTAGTTAAAGGTAGATAGCCGTGTTGGTCTGTCATAGTCAAAACAAAATAAAATAAAAAAAAATTCCTTCCAGTAGCACCTTAGAGACCAACTAAGTTTGTTCTTGGTATGAGCTTTCGTGTAAAAAGGTAACCTTTTTAGAACTAAAATACCCACCGGATGAAGTTAAACAACAGATCAACAGAGCCAGACTGATACCCAGAGAGAACTTGCTGCGAGACAGACCCAAAAAAGAAAACAGCAGAACACCACTAGTAATCACATACAGCTCCCAAGTTAAAACAGTACAACGGATCATCAGAGATTTACAACCTCTCCTAGACCATGACAGCTCTCTTTCTCAAGCTCTGGGAGGAAGACCTTTCATCGCCTACAGACAGCCACCCAATCTTAAACAACTCCTCACCCACAACAATACTACAACCAGACTAAACACAGACACTGGCACCAGAGCCTGCAATAAACCTAGATGCCAACTTTGCTGCCACATACACCCGGACAACACCATTACTGGCCCCAACAACATCAAACATACCATCTCAGGACTATTTAATTGCTCATCATCTAACATTGTGTATGCCATCAAATGCCAACAGTGCCCTTCAGCTCTCTATATTGGACAAACAGGCCAAACCCTACGCCAAAGGATAAATGGACATAAATCTGACATCAGGAATCACAAGACAGAGAAACCAGTAGGAGAGCACTTCAATCTCCCAGGACACTCTATACAAGATCTCAAAGTAGCTGTCTTATTGCAAAGGAATTTCAGAAATAGACTGGAAAGAGAAGTTGCTGAATTGCAACTCATTACCAAGCTTAAAACCATGGAGAGACCTGGTCTGAACAAAGACATTGGATTCTTATCTCATTATACATGACAAAGCTTTTTTAACCTTCTCACCCCTTGCTTTTTCCTGTAAGACTAATTGCAGCCGTTAACAGTCGTCAACAGGTTTACCACACCTATCAACCTTTCACCCATTTCCACCACCCCTCTGAGTAATACCCCTCCCCACCCTCTCACTATATATCAGGGTCTGGTGACTTCTATTTCAGTGTATCTGAAGAAGTGTGCATGCACACGAAAGCTCATACCAAGAACAAACTTAGTTGGTCTCTAAGGTGCTACTGGAAGGAATTTTTATTTTATTTTATTTTGTTTCATCCAATTCTATGTACCTTAGAAAACTGCACTGGTAGTATCTACACGATTACCAATCTAATGAAAAAGAAAGTGAAAGTCTGCAAAGTGAAAGTCTGCTATCCATCCACTTGTTCAGGAGCAGCCATTGCTCCTTTTCAGAGTGCAGATGATGAGGTGAATTGAAATCTCTGGTCTTATCACTGCATTTAATGCCTGGGTTGTTGTTTGTTGTTGTTTAGTCGTTTAGTCGTGTCCGACTCTTCGTGACCCCATGGACCAGAGCACGCCAGGCACGCCTATCCTTCACTGCCTCTCGCAGTTTGGTCAAACTCATGTTGGTAGCTTCGAGAACACTGTCCAACCATCTCGTCCTCTGTCGTCCCCTTCTCCTTGTGCCCTCCATCTTTCCCAACATCAGGGTCTTTTCCAGGGAGTCTTCTCTTCTCATGAGGTGGCCAAAGTATTGGAGCCTCAGCTTCAGGATCTGTCCTTCCAGTGAGCACTCAGGGCTGATTTCCTTAAGAATTAATAAGTTTGATCTTCTTGCAGTCCATGGGACTCTCAAGAGTCACCTCTTTAACTCCACTGTTTCCCAGACCTCCAAGAGCTGCGGGACCCATTTCTTTCTGAATTAAAATTCAGTTTGGGAAAAATGGTAAGAAACTCCCTGCGACTTTCTCCAGATCACTTCCTATTTAATTATTATTTGCTGATGTTTAATTTTACTGTTTACTTTTGGATTCCAACGGCTTACTGGATACTGCTTTATTTGATATATGTTGTTTATTTTAAAGTTATTGTGACTTTTTATATTGGATCAGATTGTTACTATTAATGTTTGATGTTTTACTATTATTTTTATGTGTGTTGGAAGCCAGCCAGGTGCGCAGCGTATAAATAAATTAGTAGCAGTATTAAAAGATAGGAAAGAAACAAACCATGGGCCTTTTCTTACATACTTCATGCTTGGTTTGTCATGTACATTTGAACCTTCAAAGGCAAAATAAAACATTTATATTTAGTCCTAAGGCTGCAACCCTATGCACACTCTCCCTCAAGCATGCTCTACTGAACCCTCAAGAACTTTCTTGTTAGCAAACAGATCACTTGGGAAGACAGGCGAACTAATGCCAGTGTACTGGAAGAAGCAAAGATCACCAGTGTTGAACCAATGATTCTTCAACATCCACTTCGTTGGACTGGTCATGTTGTGCGGATGCCTGATGATTGTCTTCCAAAGCAACTACCCTATTCCGATCTTAAAAATGGAAAGCGTAATGCTGTTGGTCAACAAAAGAGGTTTAAAGACTGTCACAAGGCAAATCTTTTTTTTAAAAAAGTAGCATAAACACCGACAACTGGGAAACACTGGCCTGCAAGCGCTCCAATTGGAGAATAGCCTTTACCAAAGGTGTCGTGGGCTTTGAAGACACTCGAACTCAGGACGCAAGGGAGAAACGTGCTAAGAGGAAGGCACGCTTGGCAAACCCTCACCGTGATCAACTCCCGCCTGGAAACCAATGTCCCCGCTGTGGAAGGACGTGTGGATCCAGAATCGGCCTCCACAGTCACTTAAGGACTCGTTGTTAAAACCGTGTTTATGGAAGACAATCTTACTCGGCTACGAGTGATCACCAAAGAAGAAGAATATTCCCAACTGGAACAGCCTCACAGACATGTAACTCAAAACTATCTTGCAATCAGCAGTTTATGAAAAGCATCCAAACATAAACAAGAGTTAATTTTGCTGTAGGGTTTCTGGCTCATCCACACACCAAGAAAAAAGTTCACAAGCAGGATGGATCATTTCAACAAACAGTTTGAGGAATGGTTCTTTATACCTTCAATTGACCTGCACGCTGTCAACCCCTCAAGCTTCAAACAGCAATTACAAGAAGATCTGAGAAGAGCTACAGCAAAAACTTGTGGCTAGTTTGTAGTGATCTGCCATTCAACACCAAACATTTCCTTTCCTCTGATAGAAAATAACCCAGGAATTTAATTCGCAAACTCCCAGGTGGCCGTGTTCCACATTACACATGCCTGAAGGCCAAGAAAGCCTTTAATAGTTTTCACACCCTCAGGTGAACGTTGCAGACGTGTTCCAAGAGATGCTCCCCTTCATCTTCCACATCACTTTAGGAACAGAGCTAAGAACTCCCCAGGAACACTAAATTATCTTAAAAGAATCCAAACGCATTAGTGTTACTATTCAAATACATTGGATATAACATGCATTTTCTGAGCTCTCAGTTTCTTTCTGGAAGCTCTGACATGAAGACCACAATCAGCTCTCAGACAAGACAAATTCTTCTCAATTTCAAGAACCACTTATGTTAGGGTTATTCTGTATACCAGCAATATAAGTACAGTGGTACCTCCGGCTGCGGACAGGATCCGTTCCGGAGCTCTGGTCGGATCCCGAGGTTTCCGCAACCTGAGGGACCGCTTCTGCACATGCATGTGTGGCAAAACCCGGAAAAATACTTCCGGGTTTGCCGCTTACGTATCCCGAAGGATACGTAATCGTAAGTAGAGGTACCACTGTAAAGGCCGAAATCTTCAGTCAATCAATTAGTTTCATCAACTTGAGGGGGGAGAAATAAATACCTGAAGAATCCAAAATCAGATGTCAAAAACAACAGCCTTGTGGCCCCTTGAGGACTAGTACATTTGTTGGCATAAGATTTCATGGACCAGTTTTAAAAGTGACGCAAGACCCTTCTAGGACTTGTTTCCATCAAGTTCTATAAGTAGCATTTTTTAGTAATCTAAAAGTATATGTCCATTCCGATATAAAAGTATGCGTCCATTTGGATATAAAAGCACATATTTGGCTGGCGATAAATAAAACAACTTGAACATAAAACTCAAACTGTACTAATTCGTAAAGTGCACGATACTGTTTTTAGAGTAGATCAAAAGGTTCCTCAAATCACTAAAATGCATTTCCAAGAAACAGCCCAAGTAGCATCCTTTGATACATAAAGGTGGAAGAAATCTTCAAAAAGAGTAATTTCCGCACACAGTTTAGAGACCACCAACCTTCACATTCTGAGGAGCAGCTAAAATTTGTGATGCTGAGCCAATGAGCTCAAGCAGGCTTGTGTGCTCCCACTTTTGCTTCTGGTTTGGGAGCCCAACTGAGTGAAATAAATATCCACCTGAAAATACCTGGGGGAGGGAGGCATTTGCAGGATAGAAACTGCAGGCTTGCGGAGGGGGGCATTAAAAACATTCCTTTCCACTTGTCATTCCTGTCCACTTGTCAATAGGGATGCGGGTGACGCTGTGGTCTAAACCACTGAGCCTCTTGGGCTTGCCGATCAGAAGGTCGGCGGTTCGAATCCCCGCAACGGGGTGAGCTCCCGTTGCTGTGTCCCAGCTCCTGCCAACCTAGCAGTTCGAAAGCACACCAGTGCAAGCAGATAAATAGGTACTGCTGTGGCAGGAAGGTAAATGGCATTTCTGTGCGCTCTGGTTTCTGTCACAATGTCCCGTTGCGCCAGAAGCAGTTTAGTCATGCTGGCCACATGACCCAGAAAGCTGTCTGTGGACAAACGCCGGCTCCCTCAGCCTGAAAGCAAGATGAGCGCTGCAACCCCCACAGCTGCCTTTGACTGGACTTAATCGTCCAGGGGTCCTTTACCTTTTTTTACCTTACCCACTTGTCAATTCTCTCCTACACCTGCCGCCGCCACTTTCCATATCTGAACCAAACCACATGTTTCCCTCATAATGTCTAGAGATCCACCCTTCACCTGGCTCCATGTCCATTTGCCTTCGGACAGGCAGTAAAATCACATCAACCTCTGGGCTTTTGTAATGTTTCTCAGTTAATTAGATGCTATATTTCAACCACAACATGCCAAATCTGCTGTTTTATCCTCTGGTTGGTTGATATGCTTGAAATTATTTCTTCGTTGCTACATGCAGAGCGTTTTAGCTTGTTGTTATGGTTGTTACGTGATGTACAATGAGAATCATCTGTTTTGAGTATTCTGAATAGAAAAGTGGTCTTAAAATACTTCGGGTTGCATTCAATGCTAGTCATTCTCAGAGCAGACTCACTGAAATGTATTAAGTTAGTCATGCCCATTCATTTCAATGGGTCTACTCTAGTCCCTGAGTAGGACTAGCTTTGGATGCAACCCTTTGGAATAAAAAAAGTTACCGGTAGTTACCGTAATGGATGCAATTCCAGAGCAGCCTGTTACTCTATGGTATCTTACTTGTTTTGCGCCAAAATAAACAACAGTCTACTGTAGCCTTTCTCAGCTTTGGGTTCCCAGCTGGTGTTAGACTACAACTCCCATCATCCCTGGCCATTGGGATATTTTTTGCCTAGTATTGTTTCATTCCATGTTAAGTCGAAAGGTGTTACATCCTAAAATGTTGCACCACTGATATCAACAGCACTATAGTTTGAGCAACTTTGATTGCCACTAACATTGATCGCAACTGACATCTATAGCATAGAATTTAATCTCTGATATTTCACCCAGTTTTCTCTCCACTCTGCTCCACCAGAATGAAGTTAAAAATTAAAAGAAAACAACTAAGAATTCAAACTGGATAAGAACTATGTGCAAGAAGATGAGCAAGAGAGGTACACAAGGAAAAGGCACATCTGGTAGTCATTTGCTACTTTGCTTCTGAGACAATACTCAAGCACGGCCGATTATTAAACTTCCATCAATTTGACAATGTTGCAGAGATCAGAAATAAATTTCAGACATTCAACTGTTCTTGGAAACAAGGTTGAGAACAACCAGGTGAAAAATGGTTCCAGTGCAACATATTTTGGCTTCTTGGAAGAGTGGTAGCTTGGCTTGTGCTAAGCCACTTGAACGGAGCAACGCTGCTTAGCCTCCACTTAGCCATGCTGCTCTATGGCTTGCTACAATTACACATTTCCAGGCAGAGGTTGAGCTTTAGATCCAGGCAGAAGACAAGAAATGGGGATTAAAGAAGAAGAGGGCAGAAGTTCAGTTCCAGGGGGGAAACGGGAAATGCTGGGAGCAGAACCAACCTAGACTACAACCTCCAGCTTCAGAGGCCTCTGAATCATCAGTTGCTGGAAAATAGCAAGACAGCTACTCCTGCCTTCATGTCCTGGTTGCCGGCACCTGGTTCACCAGTGTGGAAGCACTGGATGTTGTGTTGATGCACTATGGGGAAATACTGACCTACTGTACATGATTCCAAGATTACCAACTGTGTCTGTGCACCTTCCCCTCTGACCTCTCCTCAGTGTCCCACCACCAACCCTTGGGCTCTGAGCCTTCTTCCTCTGGGATTTCACTCAGGGGTTCCCTGGTTACTGCTGCCCACCACTCCAAGTCATCCAGCCAGTCCCTGACACATGGCAAATGGCAGGTAGCAGTCCTTCCTTCCTGACAAAATGACCCAGGGGAGGTAGGGAAGCTCAGCGTGTTCCCAATCCATGTTAAAAAGGTAAAGGTAAAGGGACCCCTGACCATCAGGTCCAGTCGTGTCCGACTCTGGGGTTGCGGCGCTCATCTCGCTCTATAGGCCGAGGGAGCCGGCGTTTGTCCGAAGACAGCCTCCAGGTCATGTGGCCAGCATGACAAAGCTGCTTCTGGCGAACCAGAGCAGCGCACGGAAACGCCGTTTACCTTCCCGCTGGAGCGGTCCCTATTTATCTACTTGCACTTTAACATGCTTTCGAACTGCTAGGTGGGCAGGAGCTGTTACAGGGCTTCAAATGTAATAATGTTGTTTAGTCGTTTAGTTGTGTCCGACTCTTCGTGACCCCATGGACCAGAGCATGCCAGGCCCTCCTGTCTTCCACTGCCTCCCGCAGTTTGGTCAGACTCATGTTGGTAGCTTCGAGAACACTGTCCAACCATCTCATCCTCTGTCGTCCCCTTCTCCTTGTGCCGTCAGTCTTTCCCAACATCAGGGTCTTTTCCAGGAAGTCTTCTCTTCTCATGAGGTGGCCAAAGTATTGGAGCCTCAGCTTCAGGATCTGTCCTTCCAGTAAGCACTCAGGGCTGATTTCCTTCAGAATGGATAGGTTTGATCTTCTTGCAGTCCATGGGACTCTCAAGAGTCTCCTCCAGCACCATAATTCAAAAGCATCAATTCTTCGGCGATCAGCCTTCTTTATGGTCCAGCTCTCACTTCCATACATCACTACTGGGAAAACCATAGCTTTAACTATAAGGACCTTTGTCGGCAAGGTCTCTGCTTTTTAAGATGCTTGTCTAGGTTTGTCATTGCTTTTCTCCCAAGAAGCAGGCGTCTTTTAATTTTGTGACTGCTGTCACCATCTGCCGTGATCATGGAACCCAAGAAAGTAAAATCACTGCCTCCATTTCTTCCCCTTCTATTTGCCAGGAGGTGATGGGACCACTGGCCATGATCTTAGTTTTTTTGATGTTGAGCTAAAGGTAATAATAGTCAGCATTTAAAATTGGGCGTAGAAACTAATTATGTAGCTGGTTCTCCAATGGTGTAACATGCTCCTGGCAACCAGCTCCGCTTAGTAACTTTGGATATATACATCTAAGTTATCACTGGGTGTTACAGACATTGTGTGATGGAAAAGCATGTATAAGGCAGCCCAATATTCTGAGGCTCCATCCACCCTGCATTCTATTTCCCCCCAAAATTTACATGTATTATTGCATATATGCCAGAAATCCGATGAGATAAAACAACATTCAGAACGAATCAAAGCTGGCAGCACCCTAAACATTGCATTATTCTTTACTAGGTCAGCCACAGCCAGAGTGTTTCAGGATCAGCCAGAAGTCAGTCATACAGTTGCTTTTGGCTGACCTAGAAGCAGCCTATGCCAGCCATGACAGACGAGGATAATAGACCAACTCGTCCAAAGTGTGCCAAGCAAATGAACTGACTTAGAAGTGTCAAGCTACCTCATCCCAAAATTAGAGTGTCAAAAGAAATACTCTGCCTAAGAGGGGCACAAAGGGAGGGTCGTGCCCGCACGGCACAAAAAAAGTATGTCCTTCGCAATCCCCCACCCCAAGAGCTACCATACATATAAAGGACGCATGGAAGGTGAGAGTTATAAACCAATACAACGTAAAGAAGTGGCCTTATTAAAAGCAAGCACTTTCAAATGCAGCCAATTCAAATAGTAGGCACTCCAAAGCAAAAAAAAAATACAAACGAAAAAGAAATTAGGGGTAGAGGAACTTGAATGTCTTTACTTAAGCCAGACATTCTGCACAACTTGAGCAGGGGGAGGGAAGCCCGAGGAATGACTCCAAGCAAAAGAAAGAGCTTGGTGCTCTTTGTATGAATTTTAACTTTTTTTAAAAAAAAAATGGAGGCTGCTTCACCTCTTGAAGCTGGCCTGACTCTAGCCTGGCCTAATAATTCCTGGCATGGCATGGCAAAGCAACGTCCTCCCACGATATCCATCTATCTGGTACGGTGTTGTTGTTAAGTCGTTTAGTCGTGTTAGACTCTGCATGACCCCATGGAGCCTCAGCTTCAGGATCTGACCTTCCAGTGAGCACTCAGGGCTGCTTTCCTTCAGAATGGATAGGTTTGATCTTCTTGCAGTCCATGGGACTCTCCAGCACCATAATTCAAAAGCATCAATTCTTCGGCGATCAGCCTTCTTTATGGTCCAACTCTCACTTCCATACATCACTACTGGGAAAACCATAGCCATCCATACCAGGATGTTTTTTGTTGACTAGTAAAGGATCATGTAACTCAGAGAAAGAAGCATACAAAGGGTCCACCTTAAGGACAAATATTAAAGAGGCATGTGCATGGAGGGCCAAAGCTGTGCTAGTGTCAATCTATAAAGCCTTGCAAGGCTCAGGACCTCAATACCTTAAGGATCGCCTCTCCCCATAAGAACCAACCCGGACCCTGCACTTGTCATCTGTGGCCCTTCTCTATGACTTCCATCCCAGAGAGGTTTGGAGAGTGGTAACAGGCAACTGTGGAATGCTCTCCTCAGAAAGGCTCGCCTGGCACCATCATTACAGGCAAAAACATTCCTCTTTACCCGGGCCTGTGGCTATTAAATAATCCATGGCTTGTAAAAGCGTGGGGGAGAGGACTGTTATTATGATGACTATTTTATTATCAGGCTGTCTATCAGTAAGCTTTTTATTATGTTTTTATTATGTTTTCATCAGTGATGTTCTATAATGTGTTTCTTTTTTCTTTTTCAGGTAACAATCCTGTTATTAATGAAATGCAAGGAGCAATGTACTGTAATATGTTTTTAATGTTGTACACTGCCCTGGAATCTTTTGATAAAGAGCAGTATATAAATGGAATAAGACCTCTCCTCCTTGCAGAGGGGAGGAGTTGCGAGCGGGAGCCATTTCCCACGCTTGCAGGGGGGCGTATTTGGCCCCCTGCATCAGGCCCTCTCCGCTGGTGGGCCAAGTCCCTCAGCCGGCCAATAGGGCTAGCTGGGGGGCGGGGTCTGACTGCATAAACTAATCACCTAAGCATCTGGTTGGCCACTATGGAAAGCAGGATGTTGGACCAGATAGGCTTTTCTGGGAGTTCTTCTTATGTTCTTTTCTACAGTAATAAAGTGCAAGTGTCTCTGCGTCCTGTCCCTGTGTCCGTGGGATTGCGCTACTGCGCATGTGCCCCACGGACACGGATTGGAGCGCAGAGACTTCGGGCGGCAGCAGGTGCGGGGTGCTGATTGGCCGGAGGGCGCGCGGGCGTGCGAGCGACGGCCGTTGCTGATTGGGCGTTGGGGGCCGCGAGGGGCGAGGGTGTCCGTGGGCGCGAGTCGGGCAGAGGCAGAGGCAGGCGGGCAGGCGGAGAGGAGGAAGAGGAGGAGGGGGCGCTTCGGCGGTGGCCGCGGCGGCACCAACGGGCGGGACTGCCGGGCAGCAGGCAGGCAGCCAACCGGTGGAGGAGGAGAAGGCGGAGATGTGGACGCAGCTGGCGGGGATGCTGAGCAAAGCGGAGAGTGGTGGAGGAGGAGGAGGAGGAGGAGCAGCCGTTACCGGCCCCGGGGAGAGCCGGTAATGTTTGACCACATATGTTCTAGCGCCCGTTAATTTAACGGGCTTAATGTCCACTAGTATTATATAAGATGACAGCAGGGGGGGGAACTTACGGATTCATATAAAGTGAGGTCAAAAGGTTAGGCACTACAAGAGATAGCATTGTCCGCAATATTATGCAGAGAATAAATTCAAGTTCTGATCAGATGATTGCAACATTCAGTCAGAGCAGATGTATTAGATGTGTATTTGGTTTTCAATTGTTCCCATACAAAGTGAATAAGCACAAGACCTAGGAAGGAATATATATAGGGATAAATGGGATAGCATCTGGAGAAGAAACATAAAATTCACGGCATGTATGAGTATAAAGGAAAATATACTTAAAATGATATATAGATGGCATTTAACGCCAGTGAGGCTAGCAAAAATTTATAAAACATCACCCAACTGCTGGAAGTGTAAAAGTGAAATTGGAGATTATCTGCATTGTTGGTGGAACTGTAGTGAAATTAAAAAATATTGGAATGAAATTTACGAGAGAATGAAAAAAATATTAAAGGTTACCTTCACAAAAACACCGGAGGCGCTGCTGCTGAGCATCTTACCAACAGGAATCCCAAAGGATAGAGAGAATATATTTCTTTATGCAACAGCGGCAGCAAGGTTGCTTATCGCCCAGCATTGGAAAAGAGGAGAGGTCCCAACAATTCAGGATTGGCAAGTAAAATTGGTGGAGCTCATGAACCTGGCTAAAATGACAGCGGCAGTAAGAAACATTGACAAACAAACAGTTAAGAAAGAATGGATGGATGTGGAAGAATATTTGAAAAGAGAAGGAATTGGATTAGAGTTAACAATTTGCCTAGATTAACACACACAATTAAGGATAGTATTAGGATAACGTAAAAACAAGGTGTATTCGAATAGGTAAGAAAGTGAAAGGGCATATAAGGGGGGAAAAGCATATCGAATAAATAGAGATGAAAGTAGGAAAACATGAAGTCGAACTGTAGGAGGTATTTTAGAAGGTAAGAGAGGGAGGGGGAGGGGGAACGGGGAGGATAGGGAAGAGGTTAAGAAGGGGGAGGGGGAGGGGGGAGGGGGGCAGTATGAGAAGATGAAAGGATGAATAGAGTGATGGCTATGAGAGGTATAATGGATGTATGTGAATATATGGATTGAAGGTATGTATTGTGTAAGTATGTATGTATTATGATTGAATGTTTACTTGTTTCTTGTTTATCTGTTATTGTTATTTGTTTATTTGTTTCCTGTTTTGTTTTGTTCTCTTTGATATTTGTTTTATTTATTTTGAACTGGATGTATGTGATTTTATATAATAATAAAATTTTTCAATAAAAAAAAAAGAGAATAAATTCAAGTTCTGATCAGATGATTGCAACATTCAGTCAGAGCAGATGTGAGCTACTCCCAACTGGAAGATGTAGAGATGAACCAGCATGAAAAAAACACACACACCTGAAAGGGGCAAATCATTTCCTGTAGCGGGGTGACCACTCCCAGTCTTTACCAAGTCAATAAAAACATTCTCTCTCTTTGTATTAGATGTGTATTTGGTTTTCAATTGTTCCCATACAAAGTGAATAAGCTGCAGGCTGGGACGGAATTAAGAGGGAGCAAAGCCTCAAGTTCCAGGTGCAGGAAACAGATTTAGAATTTTTTTCCTGAATGGCATCTGCAATTGCATCCCTTTACTTTCGCCCATATAAAAGAATGGCTGCAGTTATTCCCATGTGAGGAAATAAAGTGCTACAACTGGGAGCAAGACCTGTCCCCCACCCTGATATTAAGGGGCTTGGCCTCACTAGAAAGGATTTTGTAGCTATGGACGAAGTGTTTTTAAACAAAGTACACAGGCATGCTGCATGCATAAAGGCCCGTCCCACCCACCCATCACAATGGTGGGAATGCTGCTAATGAAGGAAATGATTGCATGCTGTGGTAAAAACACACTTTCCCTGGGACTTCCTTACTACCCTCTCTTATATTATGCAAAAAAGAGAGGAGAAGAACAGAAGAGGGATGGTGCCATTTAGCTTGGGTAGACTGATACCTCTGCGTTTGAAAAACAAATCATTTGCCCTCACTCCCCACACAACACCCTCTGGTAAAGGGATTTCACGGGCCATAAAAAAAACAGCCTCAAATTCTATACTCCCAGACAGAGCTGCCACCTGTGCACTTATTGAGCCATTTTATAAGCTTTTTGGAGTTGCTTTCCCCACCAGTTACTTTTACTGCTATCCAGTTTTCCACTGTGCTTCTTCTCCCATGCAAAAATTCCAGCTGTGGGACACTTCTTATCTCAAATGCAAACCGTAGGATGGGAAACCTGAAACTTAGCAGCAATTTGCCCATCTGCACTTGAAACAACCAGGTAAGCTCTTGACGGACCAGATGTCAAAGTCCACCTAAGACAATTCAGCTCTGACCCATCTTCCTCGCCATTAAAGTCTATGGGCTGTAGACTACAGTCTGTTTTTGGTTCTAGTCCCGCCTGACTGGCCTAGTAAAGACTCTATTCCGCAGCCAATTTGCTTGACCTCACGTGAATTCACACACACGTAACAGAAAGAATCTATGATGGTGCGAAAAGAGGAAAAGCAAAAGTCCTCAGAGCTGACTTTCAACATTACTGTGGTCAGCAGGGAACAAATCCTATGAACACTTGTTTGTTAGCAAGCCCCAGTAAGGTCAGGGGTACTCCCAATAAACACACACAGAGTGATTCTGCAGGTGGTAGTTATCAAGAGATACAGCTGGGAATCTCAGTTAAGTTATACACTTTGTGGGCAGGCATAGTGTTGATATAAGAAGTAGGTTCTGCTCATTATGGCTGGGCTGCAATGGGTATTTTAGTAAGCTACTGTAAGAATTCTGAATTCTGTCTAAACCACTGAGCCTAGGGCTTGCCGATCAGAAGGTCGGTGGTTTGAATCCCCGCAACGGGGTAAGCTCCCGTTGCTCGGTCCCTGCTCCTGCCAACCTAGCAGTTCGAAAGCACCTCAAAGTGCAAGTAGATAAATAGGTACCGCTTCGGAGGGAAGGTAAATGGCATTTCCATGCGCTGCTCTGGTTCGCCAGAAGCGGCTTAGTCATGCTGGCCACATGACCTGGAAGCCGTACGCTGGTTCCCTCGGCCTGTAAAGCGAGATGAGTGCCGCAACCCCAGAGTCGTCCGCGACTGGACTTAATGGTCGGGGTCCCTTTACCCTTACTGTAAGATAGTTTTATATGCCACAACTGCATTGACCTGAATTCCAGTTCTTTGCTTACCTGACACCACACAAGAGCCTATAGGTAGCAAACCACCAAGCACAGCAGTCTGGTGGAAGGGTGAGGAACTGGATCCAGCCAGCTTTGGAGGTCTTTAAGCAGAGGCTTGACAGCCACCTGTCAGGAATGCTTTGGTGGTGTTTCCTGCTTGGCAGGGGGTTGGACTGGATGGCCCTTGTGGTGTCTTCCAACTCTATGATTCTATGAATCAATCAATCAGCTTTAAACCCTAGAGAGAGCTGCTAAAAGCAGTAAGTGAAGGAAAGACACGTTGAACATGCCCATTTTTCCTTTCTAGGTTCACCAGTTTAAAATCTTACTACTAGGTATAATTTCCCTTGTTCTGTATGCTACCCAAAGGAATCTCAGATAGCAACGACCTTGCCTGCCCGGGGGCAACCAGAGCTACGCATAAGTACTGCAAACCCAATATGTTTCATTAGGAGCTAGCCAGTAAATGCCCGGACCATGCTTCCAGTTTGTGCCTGGCCAAGCCATGGCAGAGGTTTCTCTGACAGTGATGCAGAATTCAACTAAGGTGAATGACTGAAGACTTCTCTTGACCCCCCACCATACTTTCGGTAGACTGGGGGTCCTGCTGCAGCAGTAATAAAGATCACCCTCATGCGTGCCTTTGCTTTATAGATTGGTCTCTGTCTATTTGTGTTAAAAAGGTACCCCTGACCATTAGGTCCAGTCACGGACGACTCTGGGGTTGTGGCGTTCATCTCGCTCTATAGGCCGAGGGAGCCGGCGTTTGTCCACAGACAGCTTCCGGGTCATGTGGCCAGCATGACTAAGCCGCTTCTGGCGAACCAGAGCAGCACCGTTTACCTTCCAGCTGGAGCGGTACCTATTTATCTACTTGCAATTTGACGTGCTTTTGAACTGCTAGGTGGGCAGGAGCTGGGACCAAACAACAGGAGCTCACCCCGTTGTGGGGATTCAAACCACCGACCTTATGATCGTCAAGCCCAAGGCTCAGTGGTTTAGACCACAGCGCCACCCGCTGCGTTAGTCCCACCCAGAAATGGACTTAGCAGTGTGGAGTTTTCCCACAATGCTTGCATGAGCAACAGTGAGCCTCAGATTCACATGCTTCCGCTCCTGCCTGCCTCCACATACTTCAATTTCTAAATTGACTTCCTAGTTCTCAGCAAACCTCAGTATATCAATGTGTTCATATGCAGTAAACTTTAGCTTTTCCAGAAACCCAAGATCACAAACCAGGATCGTATCCTGGTTCGATCAAAACTCCCTCCACCCACTTTTTGCAGTATCTGGCAAAACCTACCTAGGGGGCTGCATTCAGCTTTGTGTATCACACAAGCAGGCCCGGCGCGTCCATTTAGGCGAACTAGGCGTTGCCTAGAGCGCCAAAATGGAGGGGGCGCTGGCCAGCCTGCCCGCCGCCCCCCGCCGCCCCAACCAGCAGCAGAGCGAGGAGGTTGGGGCGAAAACCGTGGTGGCAGGGGCGCCAAAATGGAGGGGGTGCTGGCCAGCCTGCCCCTCGCCCCCCGCCGCCGTCCGGTGCCGCCCCAACCAGCGGCGAAAATTGCGGCGGCACGGGGCGCCTGGCGGGCAGGGGGCGGGGCACCGTACGTCATGCGTAATGACGTCACGTGGCCCACCCCCTCGCCTAGGGCGCCAAAAACCCTGGCACCGGTCCTGCACACAAGTTGCGTAGACCAGGCTTGGAGCATCCAAACAGAATGCAGTGCTCATTTTCAGAAAGAACTTCAGTGGCGTGAATACATGCCTATCTTGGACAGGAACTGTGACTTGGACACACCTGTGTATGTTTGCAACCACATGCAGGATGAACGCAGAAGAAGCGCCTGCGTCTTGGGTTGCTTGCGCTCAACACAGATGTGTCAGGTTGCTATTGTTAACCTTCCAAACTGTTTGTTTTCTGCAGAGGTGTTACATGGCAACAGCCTCAGACCAGCATCCTGTATCACACTTGGACCTATTTATTTTGACAGCCATCCCATTTCTGTATTTCTAACCCTAGAACGCCCTCGCCAACCACACAAAACTGCCCTCGTCGGGTTAAGAAAATACGCCGGGGACAAATTTAGTTACAAACAAGTCAAGTGATGGAAACCAAGTAATAAAAGGTTGCACTCATTTTGAGAGCTGGGCAGGCCTCTCGCGTTTCAAATCACCTAATGCAACAACAAGAAGGGCTTTGACTGCTTTTAATAGAAGGGGAGGAAAAGGACCAGCGGAAGAGGTCTTTTGCACCTGTTCATTCCATGGGGGAGGCTATTTCCCCCAAGTGTTCAAAGCACAGAAGACTAACAAAAAGATAAATCAACCAGCTTCTGTTGGTTGGTAGACCACAGACACAACAAATTGACACAGCTGGGTTCTACCACAAAAAGGGAAAGGGAGGAAAAACTGGGTTGACTGGCTGGTAAAAATATACATGAACCACACACACACACACAGACACACACACACACACCCTCTGCATTGTAATGTATTGGGATTTAATGGTAGTCGAGATGAAACTCATGGAAATGACTAGTTACAGGTGGGTAGTCGTGTTGGTCTGCCATAGTCAAAACAAAAAAATAAAAATACAAAAGTAAAATAATAATAAATAATAAAGAAAAATTTAAAAATTCCTTCCAGTAGCACCTTAGAGACCAACTAAACTTAGCTGGTCTCTAAGGTGCTACTGGAAGGAATTTTTTTATTTTTTATTTTGTTATGGAAATGATTATGAGATTCACCGTTGTTCTACTATCACATAGGGCAGGATATGTGAGTTGTCTCTGACTCCTATTGGCTGAGCTGCTCTTCACCTGTCAGGTCTTTGGCTGCTATTGGCTGAGCTGTGCATATGCTCTAGGCCAGAGTTTCCCAAACTTGGGTCTCCAGCTGTTTTGAGACTGCAACTCCTATCATCCCTAGCTAGCAGGACCAGTGGTCAGGGATGATTCTAGTATTAGCAAATAAACACTTCCAGCACTTTTCCTCAGATGATGTCCTCCTTCCCTGAGACCCTCATTGTCCCTGACATCAGGGGAGCTATCATCCTGGGAGAGGGGCACAGCTACTGCATCCCTGAAGGCCTTATCCACCAACCACTCTGCCTCTCTCAGCTTTTCCAGGTCAACCACCTTGGTCTCAAGGGGACAAAATTGATCCTGGACAACCTGGAGCTCATTGCATTGAGGACATACCCACAACTTCTGTCCAATGCAGAGATAAGGCAGACATGTGGCAGACAGGGCAAAAACACACCACACACCCATGCCAACTTTATATCTGCATAACTGATGGAAAGTTCCTCTTCATATGGAAGAGGAAACAAGCTTGTTTTCTCCTGTTCTGGAGGGTAGGACTCAAACCCATGGCTTCAAGTTACAAGAAAGGAGATTCCGATGAAACATCAGGAAGAACTTTCTGACAGTAAGAGCTGCTCAGCAGTGGAACTGAGTTCCCCAGGATGTTGTGGACTCCTTCATGGGGGGGGGGGGTAGGCAGAGGTTTGGTGGCTATTTGTCATGGATGCTTTAGTTAAGATTCCTGCATTGCAGCGGGTTGGATCAGATGACCCTTGGGGTCTCTTCTCTATGATTCTATGACTTTATTAGAAGCTTAAGCTTCATTTAGGTCAGTGATGGCTAACCTTGACACCCCAGATGTTTTGGAACTACAACTCCCATCATCCCTAGCTAACAGGATCAGTGGTCAGGGATGATGGGAGTTGTAGTCCCAAAACATCTGGAGTGTCAAGGTTAGCCATCACTGATTTAGGTCAAGGAGGGGAGGGGCAGAGTGGCGTGCCCTGGCCTCCTCACCCTGCTATCTAAAACACCTGGCCGTTTAATTTCCCTTGGTGCTTTGTCACACGGGGCAGAAAACGTTTCACCAGCTGGGGCTGCGTGTAGCTCATGAAGCTTGAGGGTGAAGTCCATGTATCAATTCAAGAAACCTGAAATATTTTATTTCTGTTTACAGGGCACCAAACAAACAAGTCTATTCCACAATTTACTGAGCAGGCATGTTTGCCGCATGTTCGCTGGCATTTTCCACTGCAGGCACCGTGCAAAACAGTGGCTGCAAAAACAGAGTCTGTAAAAACACAAGGCTGGTGGGCACACAGTAGAGGCACAGTTTGCTATGTGGTTCCATGGCACATGTCCACTTTAGGGTTGCAGGCACACAGAGAGCAAGCGGGAGCAGGGAATGACACTAGGAACGGAGAGGGAGACTGTAAGAACATTGAAAGGACAAGAGACTACCTGACTCTTGTACTTAGGGTTGCTCTTAGGGTCCCTAGATGCATCCCCCTTTCGGCTTGGCAAAGCCAGGTGTGCGGAGGGGCGATCCACCTCGCCCCTTGACATTTAGGCTAAAAGGGAACTCTGACCTCAAGCGCATCCGTGTACAAAATTAAGGCTCTAAACTTCAAAAGAGTTAATTGAAACATTTACTGGAAAGTTTGCATCAACAAGGCTAATTTAACACACCTGGATAATGAGCCTCATCCAATGCTGTGATGTTTCTCAAAACAATCAGGTGCCAAAGAAGAGCATTTGAGGAAAAACCATCCCATCTCATGGCCTCGGGACACTCCCTTCTCCAGGCAGCCAATTCTAATGCATGAGTGCTCCATGACAGAAACTTGGTTCCACCCTGGCCAAAGGGGTTGATAAATAAGGCTCAGCGATATGCCTCATCTAGTCAGCCAAACTCTAAAGAGTGGGTGGAATACAAAAGCCCGTTCTCGCTGAATTATTTGCTCTCATTTCCTCTGAAGTGTGGTTGCTTTTTTGAAGTCACATCACAACATCTCATATTTGAGTGGTCAGGCGGAGTCCCCCCGAACCCCGAGCAGCCCCTGAGGGAAATAGCGACACGTGACAACGTTCTATGGGATTAAATTGGCCACAACTTTATTAATATTCAGATGTAGGGAGACCTTGGCTCAGGCATTGGGCGTTTATCCTTCCCAGCCCTCCAGCCGGGGTTCTGGGTAATTATCAGGGTTATCCAGCATGTGTGGGCAGTGGGCTAGCTCTGGAGAACATATGTTCAAGCAGATAGCCCACCCCCTGTTCGCCGCTGCTGGAGGGGGAGGGCAATGACGACCTCTGGGCGTATGGTCAATGCCTCCCCCTAAGACCCCTTTAACGGGAACCCTGGTATCACCGCTGCAATGGGGGCGGGGGTCACCGCCCCACGCCCTCCTATTTTAGGTAGATGACTAAAGGATTCCGCCCAAGGCCTGCAACCGCCAAAGTTGTGATGAATTGCTACGGGAAAGGCGAAACCTGCCAATGCAGGGAAAGTCCTTTCCGGCCCTTCAACAGCGACCTTGTCATAGCAGCGCCTGCGTGCCTGTGTGGCTGTGGAAAATAAAAGGTTATTCCCTCCTTCTACCTGGCCAATCCCCCTGGCAACACCTCCCCAGCCGGGATTGGGTGGCTGCCGGAGTAGGTGGAGACCACAGGTATCCTACCTGGGGAAGGCAGTGCCAGACCCAACTGCCAGGAGCTGCAACGTGATCCCAGGGGGCTACTCACGACCACACAAAATGTGCACCCCATTTGATGTGGGGAACGGTCATTATGTGCTAAACTTCTATTTCTCCATTCATAAGCTGTCACCACTGTGGTCGACCTTCAGACATATTAGATTCTCATGACCAAAGCAGGTGATTTTGGTACAATCTTTCTATGACTCCCCAAAAGGTAAAAAGGTAAAGGACCCCTGGATGACTAAGTCCAGTCAAAGGCAGCTGTGGGGGTTGTGGCGCTCAGCTTGCTTTCAGGCCGAGGGAGCCGGCGTTTGCCCACAGACAGCTTTCCAGGCCATGTGGCCAGCATGACTAAACTGCTTCTGGCACAACTGAACACCATGACGGAAAACAGAGCGCACGGAAACACCATTTACCTTCCTGCTGCAGCGGTACCTATTTATCTACTCACACTGGAATGCTTTTGAACTGCTGGGTTGACAGAAGCTGGGACAGAGCAATGGGAGCTCATGCCATCGTGCATATTCGAACCGCCAACCTTCTGATCAGCAAGCCCAAGAAAAGAAGGAGAAGAAGAGTTTGGATTTGATATCCCGCTTTATCACTACACTAAGGAGTCTCAAAGCAGCTAACATTCTCCTTTCCCTTCCTCCCCCACAACAAACACTCTGTGAGGTGAGTGAAGCTGAGAGACTTAAGAGAAGTGTGACTAGCCCAAGGTCACCCAGCAGCTGCATGTGGAGGAGCGGGGAAGCGAACCCGGTTCACCAGATTACGAGTCCACCGCTCTCAACCACTACACCACACTGGCCACCCGCATCCCTTTTGCTCCCAACAACTGTCAATAGAAGCTTAAAATGAAAAAAATAACCCAGATTCTCAGAACACAGGGCCGAGAATATGCAACAGAAATTAACTCACATCCGAAAGGCAGTGTTGTATACCAGATAAGAGTGCAGAATATAGACTGGAGACACTAAGTTTAAATTCCTTGGTAGACATGAAGCTCATTGAGAGCATCCCCACACTTCTAAAACTGTGAATGACAGGCGTGCATCCTTAAGCACACCAGAAGCCCAAATTGGATCCTGGCTCCCCTCATGCCAGCATCTCATGTTAACACCATCAGAGGTTGCCCACATCAAATCCACGTGCTACAGAATTTTTTAAAGCCCCAAAAGGTAGTTTTGGACAAGTCACTCTCATCCCGATATACTTCAGAAGTTTGTTGTGAGGAGAAGATGCCCTGAGTGCTTTACGGTTGGAGGAAAGAAACGTGGAAAATAATTAGTTGGCTGCTCTCGGGGCATATTTATAAAACCGCAGGTAGCTGATCTTATCTCCACGCCCATGATGAATGGGTCCCAAATCCTCTGCTCCTGGCTTCGCACCCGATTCAAGTCACAACTTCGGATATCTCCAAAAATGCTCTGGGGAGGTGAAGCTGAACAAAGACACTTTCTAGCGGGAAGCAGCAATAGAAAGGGATAACGTCAAGCAAATGTGGCCACACGTGGTTGTTAGACCTTTGGTTCAAGGGTGAATCGGGTGATACAGCTGCTTCCTCTCTGCAATGCCGTATACAGTAAATTAGGCTCGATTTAAAATAAATTAACTGTACTTGTGTGAGAGCCACTACTCTCATGGCTGCTCCCAGGTTGCCAAGACCATGTGCAAAAACTCAAACAAATGCAGGCTGGGCAGTTTGCATTGTTCTGAATTATCCCCATCATGGGTTCAAAACCCGCCTCACTATTAACCTATGGTAAATTGTATGAGCAAATGAGTAAGACCACCAATGATCACCAACACTCTTGGTACAGCTATGGTAACAGGGTAGCTGGATGGCAGTTAGCATGTCACAATACATCTCCACCTAACCTCTCTCGTGCGGTTCTTGAGACTTTAAGGTGGAATAATATACTACTGCTATAGAGAACATATGGGCCACAACAGAGGGGTTGTGAACCAAACTTTGCCTGCTTCTGCACTAAACATTACAATATTTGCAAAGGGGAAACTTAGCTATTTATGAATGAAAAGCAGACTAAGGCAACAGATGAACATATGAAGCCACCATTGGCCACACATGACTGGCAGCAGTGCCCGAAGGCCTCAGGCAGTTATGGGCCCCCTCATGACAAGCATATAGATTCCAACTCTTAGTCCTTGACACCATTTGCTGCCGGCGCACCTGAGGAGGAAAACAAAACCCAAATCCCCAATGAGAAGATCAGATTCGCGGAAATGCTTTCTCACAAGCTACAACAGAGAATATGCCAGTAAGGAACTGGCAAACTAGGCATGAGATCAAACAGGGCTGTGAGGAGAGTCGCTTCCAACACCTGTGCTATGCAGCACAAACTTGACACATCTCCCTGCACAGATCCGTGTCCTTGTTTATGTTCCTTGTAAGTAACTTCTACCTTCTTTTCCCCCCTTGGAAATGAGAAAATAAGCAGGTGCAGCAAGGGCAGGGGCGAGAATAGCCATCTCCACTCCTTCAAGTAGCTGGGCTACCAGGGAAAGGGAAGGAACAGAAATAGAATGAAGGGGGAAAGTAACTTTGCAGAAGTGTCTGAGGCTTGGCCGACTCCCCAGGAAGCCCCAGGTTGGAAGAACACACCTCATTTTGAAGCGATGACTCCTCCATCCCTATCATTTGGGAGAAAAAGCAGCAGCAGGTGTGGGAAGATCTTTACAATGAATTCTACGTGCTAGATTTTAATAACCACCTGCTGAGCCAGTACAGTCAAGTAAACAGATTGCTGGCTTGAGATCTGTGTTCAAAACACTGTTCTCACTAAGCTGCCCTTTGAGCTAGTTACCGGTACCATCTTTCCCACATGTGAAGAGGCACATTAGAGCTAGGGTGGTCCTGTGGATGTAGATTTAGGGCATCTCCAGCCAGCATTCCCCCGGTCCTTTTAAAACGTTGCAACCTAGACAACATCTTCAAGTATTTGGTGTAATACCGAAATCTGAGAGTTTGTCAAACATCATGCAACCTGCATCATGGTTGCAAAGCCTTTATACATCACAGGTTCACTCCTGCCTCATATTCCTCTACATCAAGGGGAGAAGTGGGGTGGGAGACTCTTGAAAATACACATGCAATCAAAGATCAAGATAACCTGCGAAAAGTGTTGAAGACCTTATCTGAATGCATGCAAAGCTTTCATTTTCTGAACTCCATTAAACTCAAAGTGACAGTTCAGAAGGTGGAGATCTTCCAGGTACTGATTCAGATTAGATAAATAAACAAGTGATATTATTATTATTTTCAAATCTGTATTATTTATTATAAATCTAATAAATAAATACTTCTCCCCATATGAACTGACCCAATAGGGACCTAATTCCGGCATACTTCATCTGCCAGGTGACAAAGGTTGGTTATGAATTAAACAGTGTCTGGATGCCAAACTGAAATGGATCTATATTGTAGGTTAATAATATTGTTATTTTTAAGTATACACCTGTCATTCCTTGCAGTACCTGGGCATTAACTGGCCAGAACAGTGGGAGGCAGGACAGCTTTGCTTATTACTGAACAGTTGAGTAGTAAAGTGCCTGCGTTTGTTTCCTTATATCTCAAGAACAAGAAGGGCTAGAAATTTAAATAGAACCTGAAAATTCAAGCTGGGTGGGGGAGCTATTTTGGTGCCCACAAGATGCTATGGACCACAACTGCCATCAGGCCTAACCAGCATGGTCAATGGTTAGGGATGATGGCAGTCATGGCCCACAACATTCAGAGGGTACCCCCCCCCACTTCTATGTCAACAAAGCTTCCTTCCCCCTATTGTGGATTTAGAACTGACTGGATTTTTTATTTTCATATTGAATATACACCAAAACTATTTCATAGAATCATAGAATCATAGAGTTGGAAGAGACCACAAGGGCCATCCAGTCCAACCCCCTGCCAAGCAGGAAACACCATCAAAGCATTCCTGACAGGTGGCTGTCAAGCCTCTGCTTAAAGACCTCCAAAGAAGGAGACTCCACCACACTCCTTGGCAGCAAATTCCACTGTCGAACAGCTCTTACTGTCAGGAAGTTCTTTCTAATGTTTAGGTGGAATCTTCTTTCTTGTAGTTTGAATCCATTGCTCTGTGTCCGCTTCTCTGGAGCAGCAGAAAACAACCTTTCTCCCTCCTCTATATGACATCCTTTTATATATTTGAACATGGCTATCATATCACCCCTTAACCTTCTCTTCTCCAGGCTAAACATACCCAGCTCCCTAAGCCGTTCCTCATAAGGCATCGTTTCCAAGCCTTTGACCATTTTGGTTGCCCTCCTATGGACACGTTCCAGCTTGTCAGTATCCTTCTTGAACTGTGGTGCCCAGAATTGGACACAGTATTCCAATTTCATATGGCTTGTTCTTAAAAAAAAAAAAGTAGTGTTTGCAACCACATTTGAAGGGCGGGGGAAGCAAAAATAGGTAAACCAAGCTTTCAAGACCCCCAAAAGAAAAGACAAAAACAGAGCATGAGAAAGAACCCCAGAAAAACAAGCCTATCATATAAAAAATAAGTTCAGCCAGGTTTACAAGACAAATTTTTATTCCCATCTGAGATGTCTGGGCAGCATTCTCCGCTGGGAGGGAGCTTCCAGCAAACTGATTTATATCAGATTCCAAGCTTAGGACTACTAAATCAACATGCCAACGGTACTAGCTAGTGAAAGTGCCGGGCCAGCGTTTCTTGCCATGGCTGAAAGCAAACTGAAAGCTGTGAGTGAAGGATTGCGGCAAGGTCATGTACTGCCAAGGCCTCAATGTAAACACAGGTGTTGTGGAAGGAAAGTGGATGGGCTACTCTATCCAGCAGCCAGGGAAACACTGGCAGTCGCATTGCTGAATTTGAATGCTAGTTTCAGAGAGGAGGGGAGGGAGGGTGTTAAAATATACACCTCAAATCTTATTGCTTTAAATCAATTTTTATACCTGTGGCCCCACACTCCAAGAGCCACCTGACCATTTCTGTTGCTTATGAGAGAGGCCAAAATCGCCTTGCTGGGTTTTTCCTCCTTTCCACAAGGCCTCTTTTCGTACCCTGCAAAGTTGTCTGAGGTTATTACCACCTCATTTACTGGCATTTAACAAAGATTATTTTATATATGTAGGAGGCTGGAGCTTGCCTGCCTTTTCGGAGCATCCAGTTTTGCTAAATGTCAGAAGGCTGTGTATTTTCTTACGCATACATGTTTTTGAAATAAGTCAACAGAGGAGCCATCTGAGGAGCGCAGAAACGGCACGTGGCTCAGGTCTGCGTGGGCTACTGTACCACTTCAGACCGAGACACAAATCACAGAGCGAGAACATGCATGCACACAAAATACATTAACCCCACAAAAGCCTCCCTGTGCATGGAAAACTAGCAGCCCAAAGGAAAAGCAAGACAAAATCCTGGGAAGCTTTTCACATCTAGCACCACATTCATTCTGGACAGGTGCTTGTTCTGCAGCTGAGGCTAATGGTGCCTCAAGTCCCTTCCTAGAGGAAGGTAGGGAGGAGGCAGAGAGGCTTGCTACCAGGCGGGCAGGCAGCAGGGTCGGCAAAGCCCAGCCGCGGCAAGCAGAGGGGCCCAGGGGTGCCAATTTGCTGCCCCATGAGTCCACCGATTGAGGCAGTTGCCTCAGATCGCCTAACAGAAGGGCCGGCCCTGTGCAGGTATGGGAATAATCTGCACAAATCTCCCTCAAAAGCTGGGGGGAAGAAGAAGAAGAGTTTGGATTTGATATCCTGCTTTATCACTACCTGAAGGAGTCTCAAAGCGGCTAACATTCTCCTTTCCCTTCCTCCCCCACAACAAACACTCTGTGAGGTGAGTGAGGCTGAGAGACTTCAGAGAAGTGTGACTAGCCCAAGGTCACCCAGCAGCTGCATGTGGAGGAGCGGGGAAGCGAACCCGGTTCACCAGATTACGAGTCCACCGCTCTCAACCACTACACCACACTGGCCACCCGCATCCCTTTTACTCCCAACAACTGTCAATAGAAGCTTAAAATGAAAAAAATAACCCAGATTCTCAGAACACAGGGCCAAGAATATGCAACACAAATTAACTCACATCCGAAAGGCAGTGTTGTATACCAGATAAGAGTGCAGAATGTAGACTGGAGACACTAGGAGACACTAGCCCAAGTTCACCCAGCAGCTGCATGTGGAGGAGCGGAGACGCGAACCCGGTTCACCACATTACGAGACTACCGCTCTTAACCACTACACCACACTGGGGAGGGAGCAAGGGGGGAGCCATGCAAATCAGATGTATGCTAGTCACACACCTGCCAATCAAGTTATCAATTGCTTACAGTTCCCAATGAATGAGGAGGGAAGGCAACAGTTTTTGGCTAGGCCAAAAATGAAGACTATGTTCTTTATCAGTGGTTCACAGATGAGCAAAAGTGACCTATTGGCCAACCTGGTTGTTTCGGGGTTTCCCCCCCCCCCCATATAAATTCTTTCCCCGGTCATTTCTGAGAAGTTTAGTATACTTGAAAGCGAGAGATTAATAGTGTTGGCTGGGCTGAGGCATAATGTAGGCAGGTGTCGGGCAACATTCCCCACATACGCCGAGTTATGCCAATATTCTCAGTGTTGAAAAGGCTTTTGATAGCGTCTCCAGAGGACTTTGTATTTAAGACTCTGCTGAACCTCTCTTTCCCCTTTGGAAAAGAAGTTTATTGCATGCGACTTTGTTTCTTGGCTTCTGCAGTTACCAAAGCTCATGGCCCATCAACTTTCTCTGCATTCAGCACCGGCCGGGGGTGACCACTTATTTCCTTCACTTTTATGCATTGAAGGCAGGACCTTAAAGGTGCCAGGATGAGATCAGACACCTCCATGAACAAGCTTGGGATGGAAAAAGGAAGGGGGGAAAGGTCTGGCTTTGATATTCAATGCCAGTTTAATATCATCAGTACTGAGTTCTTAAAAGAAAGTTGATCTTCCCAATGGATATCGAGAGAACTGGATGGGGAGGGGGGCATGTCATTAGGTTGGCTGAATTAGATGAATCACAGATTCCTTCCCTGAACCGTTCTAATCCTTTTGGTCTAAAACAATTTAAATTGCACACACACACGCATCTCCAAATGCTGAACAAACCTTGCCATATTTTCAAATCAATGGCCTCCAAAAAACTATCACAGCTGTAAAAAAGAAAAAGGCAGCAAGACAGTGCTTTTAATCAAGTCCGAAAAATTCTGCAGGATTCTGCCCTACAATGAAAGTCAATGGGTTTCACAGCACGACAACAGTGAATTTGGCAGAGATTTGCAATTCCTGTGGTAAAGTGCAGTAAGCAAAAGATAATAAAACATGCTTGAATATGTAAGGAGCTCCTTTAACCCAAATAAGGCCAATTATCTAACGACCGCAATAATAAGGCTAATGTTCCCAATTATTCAATTATATTTGAAAGAAAATACTTGGCATAATTAAGGAAACAACGGGATATTTAATTCCTCTTGACTCTGTAAAGTTTTCGCAGAGTTATTTAAGAATTTCCATTTATATCAGTGTCCAAGAGTTAATTCTAAAGTTATTAAGAACAGCAGCTACTCAATGAAAAAGTGGGAGACCACTCTTGACTGGTTCAAAACAATTTGGGCCATTTCTTTAAGGTCAAGACTGACTTCTTTTCAGAGGCTGAGATTCTGTACACAATTGCACAGGAGTAATCCAAACTGAATACAGCAGAAAACATATCTAAGTAAAAATGAATAGGAGTACAAAAGCACTGTAGGAACATGGACTGGAACTCATTGGAAGATTGGTACATTTTGGAATGGCACATTTAAAGATATTTCTCTTTTATTTTCATTTCATTTATTAAACTTTTTAGTCGCTTGTCACCCAAGAGTCTCCGAGCGACTTACAGCAAAAAAAGAGAGAAGAAGATATACAAAGGGAGGATGATATAATACACAAATATTTCCTGTAACATAACATCCATTAAAAAAGCTTTATGACTTCTTCTATGTTGCTATTTACTGTTTGCTGTTTTCATTGTAACATCAGTTTTAAAATAATAATACTTAGCATCTGTAAACACTTTGAACACTCTAAGGAGCTTCACATGCACTGTCTTTCTGCAATTTTACAACCACCTTGTGAGGTAAGTCAGCATTACTGCCCTCATACAGAGGTCCAGAGGGTAACAACATGAGAACCTTTAAAGCCCTAAATGGCTTTGGTGCTGTATATCTGACAGAACATTTCCACCCCCATCATTCAGCCCAGATACTGAGGTCCAACTCCGAGGGCCTTCTGGCGGTTCCCTCATTGCAAGAAGTGAGTTTACAGGGAAACAGGCAGAGGGCCTTCTCGGTAGTGGCACCTACCCTGTGAAACGCCCTCCTGTCAGATGTCAAAGAGATAAATAATTATATGACCTTCTGTAGACATCTGAAGGGACCCAGGTGGCGCTGTGGGTTAAATCACAGAGCCTAGGGCTTGCCGATCAGAAGGTCGGCGGTTCGAATACCTGCGACGGGGTGAGCCCCCATTGCTCGGTCCCTGCTCCTGCCAACCTAGCAGTTCGAAAGCACGTCAAAGTGCAAGTAGATAAATAGGTACCGCTCCGGCGGGAAGGTAAACGGCGTTTCCGTGCGCTGCTCTGATTGGCCAGAAGCGGCTTAGTCAAGCTGGCCACATGACCCGGAAGCTGTACGCCGGCTCTCGGTCAATAAAGCGAGATGAGCGCCGCAACCCCAGAGTCGGACACGACTGGACCTAATGGTCAGGGGTCCCTTTACCTTTACCTAGACATCTGAAGGCAGTCCTGTATCAGGAAGCTTTTAATGTGTTCCGTTCCGTTGTGTTTTTGTATATTCTGTTGGAAGATGCCCAGAGTGGCTGGGGCAACCAAGTCAGATAGGTGGGTGTACAAAAATTATTATTATTATTATTATTATTATTATTATTATTTCTCTGCTTGTGGATCCTTCCCCCCGAGAGGCTTGCTTGGTACCACCATTATATATCTTTAGGTGCCAGACAGAAATATTCCTCTTTTCCCTGACCTTTGGCTAATTAAACAGTCTAAACTGTAGCAGCAGAATTATTGTTTTGTTTGTTACTATGTTGTGTATATTCGTATGTACTGTAAACTGCCCTGTGATCCTCAGATGAAGGGCAGTATAGAAATTTAATAAATAATATCAATAAAAATTTTGGGGTTTTTTTTAAAAATAAAATAAAATAGTGACTTGCTTATTTTTGACAAAGTAAGGAGCAGATCAGACTAAAGCATAAATTTACAAGTGAAATTAAAGCCACAAGACTCATTCAAAATCTTGAAAGCTAAGCGTGGAGCAAAAAATACTGGAACACAGTACAGAAATAATTGCAGAAACCAATTCCAAAGAACTGCAATTCCCAATACTTTTGGTCTGCTGGCAGAACAATACCCAGATTTCTTTAAAAGGTTTAAAATAAGGGTTAGGCCAGTATCCAAAGAGTTGCTTAGGCACACGCAAGGGACTTGTGCTAGCACGGTGGAATGTTTTATCGTTCTCTTCCCTCTGAACAGCTGAACACTCTTCCCCCACCTCGATGCCATATCACAAAGTGCTCTTGAAACTCCCTTCAGATTTCAAAAACCGTTTGCCATGTGGAATGGAGGGGCGGATGAGTATAATGAAAAGCAAGTCTACGGCTCCCTTGGGCTCAACGAACTGGTTCCAAGACTCTTTGGATCCTGGGTAATAACGTTATTTAAAATAATAATAATACAATTGTCTAGATTTATAATCTGACCACCAAAGGAAGAGAGTGATGAGATTTCAGTCCAAATAACAAATAAAACCTCACTGATATATGGAGTATTTTGTAACTCTTCCACTAGAGAAACAAATCAGACCACGGACCAAGAATGCAGTTTTACTATGGAGGCTGGAGGATAAGATTAATACATTTAATCTTAAAGTGTTATGAACAGTGGATCTAATTTTGCAATCCTAGCTTCAGCACAGCTCCCTCTTGCCATCCAGTAACACCTAAAATTCTCATCTGGTTTGGTCTGTTCGGCTTGGCTATAAAACAGATACTGAATGACAGACTTGGAGGTGACAATAACCTATATAGCAGGGACGTCCAACTCCCAATAGACTGCGATCTACTCACAGTATAAAAAAAACTGGCAGTGATCTACCCATTGTTGTAAAAAGACTAGCAGTGATCTAGCCAAAGTTGTGGAGCTTTTTTTAGGAAAGGCAAAGTTGGGTTGTTGTTGTTGTTTGCTTTTTTGTAAGGAGGTCGCTGAGGGGCCAGAGATCTGCCGGGATCTACCAGGAACACCCCACGATCTACCAGTAGATCACAATCTACCTGTTGGACATGCCTGCTATATAGAAACCTTGTCCAAAATGGCACTTGAGAAGAAATACCTAATAAGAGACATGCCCTTCACTTTATACAGAGTCAGGTCACTTGTGACCCATGTTTCAGGAAGGACTGTACAATCTCATTTAGCCAGCCATATATCTGCTGATGAGTGATTAACATACAAATTCATCTATATGACATGATGCAAGAGATAAGGGATGTAAAACCAGGAACAAGGGGGGAGGGAGAAGGTCCCCCAAAGAAAACTGAAATGTATTAGTCAATGCAGGAATAGTCAGTCAACACATCTGTTAAGAAGAAGAGTTTTGGATTTGATATCCCGCTTTCTCACTACCCGAAGGCATCTCAAAGCGGCTAACATTCTCCTTTGCCTTCCTCCCCCACAACAAACACTCTGTGAGGTGAGTGGGGTTGAGAGACTTCCAAGAAGTGTGACTAGCCCAAGGTCACCCAGCAGCTGCATGTGGAGGAGCGGAGACGCAAACCCGGTTCACCAGATTACGAGTCTACCACTCTTAACCACTACACCACACTGGCTCTCCAGAATTGGTGTTGGAAAACTGATTCTTCATATCAGTTGTAAGGCATGATCACTACCATACATATGAAGTTGTTCAGTCGGAACTGTCACTAGGAACCAAATCGTCACTAGGAAGCAAATTATGCCACTGTGTTAACTTTGGGGCAGTGCATGGGTTGTGAAGGCTGCTGGAAATCACCCCAGTTCAACATGTGGCCAGGGCAATTTTCTCCATGCCACCCTAAAGGAAGGCCAGCAGTTTATCATAAGTTCATGGAACCTGGTCAAGAGCCCTAGGCATATCAGAAGCTGTTTTGAACTTCCTAAAGAAGTGGCAACACAGGAGGTCCAATTGACGAGCGATCGCCGATGTGTGGGTCCTTTATATGATGGCCAATGTTTCCAAAGACCCCTTCTCTTCAGCATGGCAAAGACTGTCCAACATTCAGTGGGACTGGACATTCTGCTTTGAAGAGCAATAACTAAATCTGTATTGCAAAACAATATTTTACAGGATCCATCTCATCCGGGATATAGTCTTTTTGCACCACTGCCTTCGGGCAAGAGATATAGAACAATTAGATCAAGAACAAATAGATTGAAGAATAGTTTCTACCCAAGGGCTATAACCATCTTAAATGCTGTAACTGGATAATATGACCTTGGAGAGTTGTGATGGGTGTGTACGTATGTGCATGTGTGGCTGAAAATGTGTTGTTGTTTTTTGTTGTTTTTTGTTTTGTTTTTATGGGATGGCATTCAATTTCGTTGCACTTGTACTTGTGACAATAAAGAAATCTTATCTTATTTTTTGGCGTTCTCAGGTGTCAAGAACTGTGAAAAAGACTAGTGGAGACAACAGGTGTACTGCTCCTTTTTATCTGTTTGCTATGTAACACCAAAAAACCCTTAAAATAAAACTTATTTTTTAAAAAAACAAGTTGAAAAAAGCACCACGATTAGCAGACAGAACACTGCTAATAGGTAAACGAAGAAGTCAAAAGTCAACAGGGCACAGTACTCTGTACTGGGTCTATAGCTATGAAGTCTAAACCTGAAAAGAAAAAGTAGGAGGCTGATCTAAAGGCAAAACTATCTTACTCTGAAAAGATGCAAAGACATAATTCAGATCCAAATTGAGTTAGGGCTTGTTTATAATGGAGATGCAACAGGACTGCAGTCTTTTGCATCTTAGTTTACTCCTGCAAGACACAGTATTTAACACTAAGAGGACAGATGGTAAGTTTTCCTGAAAAACCACTACTGTTTAGATACTTAGGAAGAACCATATGTTTGCTTTTGTAGTAAAGAAATGTGTGGGAAGGACTTTGTTCCACAAAAATCTACCGAACAGCTGATGAATGCACATAAGCCATAAAAAGCCCTGTTTGCAAGGAGAGGAAACGGATATGGCTACAAACCCTTACTGATGAGAGACAAACAACAGATATCTTGTTAAAAGGAAGACACAGATCATTCCCCAACTGCACATGGCAGCAAAGGTCATAATTAGGGAGGAATCCCACTATTTATTGATTCCAGGCTGAAGAGTAGATGTATGACTCTTACATTGCTCTCTAAAGTCTAGCTACTTTTTTGAGGCCCTGATCCTAAAAGCTCAGCTTGGCATTACTGCAACCTTGTCCTACTCAGTCAGGAAAGGTAAAGCTAGCCAGCATGTGCCTCCAGCACTGGAGGAATAACACGGCCATCATGGTTCGTAGCCATTCATAGCCTTATCTTCTGTGAATTTGTCTAATACTCGTCTAAAGAAATCCAAGTTGGTGTCATTATTATATCTTAGAGTCATAGAAGGGTCCTTGGGGATCATCTATAGGCCGCTGTCCCATGCGGGGATCGAACCTGTGACCTTGGTATTATCAGCACCATGCTCTAACCAACTGAGCTACCCAGTGGAGCGAATTCCATAGCTGAATATGTGCTCCATGGAGAAGTACGGTGGTACCTTGGTTCTCAAAGTTAATCCGTTCCGGAAGCCCGTTCCAAAACCAAAGCATTCCAAAACCAAGGCGTGCTTCCCATAGAAAGTAATGCTAAAAGAAAAAATCCGTTCCAGACTTTTAAAAACAAACCCCTAAAACGTCCATTTAACATGAATTTTACTATCTAAAGAGACCATCCTATATAATAAAGCGCCTGTGTCCGTGCGTACTTTCCGTGTGTCAGTGGAATTCGCAACTGGGCATGCGCTCCACTGACACACAGATTGGAGCGCAGAGAGGAGGAGGAGCCTGATTGGTTGGAGCGCAGCACAAGCGAAGCGCTTGCGCTTCGCGAGCCTCAGAACCTCTCCGCTTCAATTGCCGCCGCCACCGCTCCTACCGCCGCCTCCTCCTGCTTTGGGGCCAGAAGCCGCAATGGCGGGCGCTCCCCACGCGCTGCTGCTTCTCCCCCTCCCTTCTCTCTCCCCGCCTCAGCCGCCCGTGGCGGCGGCGGGGAGGGCGGCCGTCGCCGGGGCTGCCGGCGGGGCAGCGGCAACAGGCGGCTCCGCCATGGTGGTGGCTTGGCCGGCTGAGGCGGGGAGAAGGAAGGGAGGGGGACAACTGCATATTGCGCCTCGGGTCCCCGTCGCCGCCGCTAGCGCCCATTATTAATGGGCTGAATTCAACTAGTTGATCCATAAAATGAAACCAATAATCAATGTACTGTACGATAAAATAAATAAGACAGTATTGTAGATGGTGAAAATGAAAATTTAATTATTTTCTTCCCTGCACTGATGATAGTCATTGTTTGGATGGGGGGCTTTTATCCATTTCCGCAGTCACACCATCAATCAATCAGTAGCTGAACTGGGTTCCACACAGTCACAAAAACAAATTAACCAAAAAAGCCTCAAAAACAAAAAAGCAAAAGCGCCAAACTTAATCTGTTCCAGAAGTCCGCTTGACTTCCGAAATGTTCGAAAACCAAGGCGCAGCTTCTGATTGGTGCAGGCGCCCCAGAAACAATAGAAGAAGAAGAAGAAGAAGAAGAAGAAGAAGAAGAAGAAGAAGAAGAAGAGGAGGAGGAGGAGGAGGAGGAGGAGGAGGAGGAGGAGGAGTTTGGATTTGATATCCCGCTTTATCACTACCCGAAGGAGTCTCAAAGCGGCTAACATTCTCCTTTCCCTTTCTCCCCCACAACAAACACTCTGTGAGGTGAGTGGGGCTGAGAGACTTCAGAGAAGTGTGACTAGCCCAAGGTCACCCAGCAGCTGCATGTGGAGGAGCGGAGATGCGAACCCGGTTCACCAGATTATGAGTCCACCGCTCTTAACCACTACACCACACTGGCTCTCTCTGGCAGCTTAATCGGACGTTTGGCTTCCAAAAATCATTTGAAAACCAGAACACTTACTTCCGGGTTTTCAGAGTTTGAGAACCAAGGCATTTGAGAACAAAGGTACCACTGTACTTCCTTTTATCTGCTCTGCTTCTTCCAACATTCAGCTTCAATCCCGGGCCCCAGAGAAAAACTTGCCACGAAAGGTTATAGAGAGGGAAACAAAGGTCTTGCCCTTGTTTGTTCCTCTATAAATCCTTTGTGGCAAGTCGCCAAAGTCATTCTTATTCAAGAAATCAGTGGGCTCTGTGCTTTACTTGGATAGCTTAATCATATTTCCATAACTATAGTTAAGCGACTTAAAAGGGCATCACCATTGAAGGGAGCGGTGGAAGTTTTGAAAAGAGGATAGAGGTGAAATGTTCAAGATCTTAAGCCTTCCTGGAAGTCATGACCTCAGCCTTGGAAACCTGTGCTCTAACCTCAAATGCAAGAAATCTGACTGTTCCTTCTCAGAGGCACTCCCAAACATCAAAAGGAGTCTCTACAGTTCAGCTCTGGTGAGCACCGGCACAGTGTTAGTCCTGTAGAAAGGCTCCAATACAGCAAACCACAATTTTGCACGGAGTAATGCTTGCATCAACAAGTGAAACTTTGGTATCGTTCTGCTCCGAAGTGTTTTTATTTCGGATAATGCAACTAAAAGCAAGCAACATTACTCGGAGCTATAAAAACGAAGGGGGTGGGGAATGGATAGAAGGTAACTTAGCTTTATAATACCTTTTGTATTTTCGTTTTTTGAGTGGCATGACTTAAGAGATCATAAATCATAGCATGGGATCAGTGTTCCTAAGTTGTTTATAAAGGCAGCTGATTTTTCGTGGTACCAGATCACAGAAACACATGTTCTTCAGAGGGGGGGGGGGGAATCTATTATTTAAATTGAAAAATACTGGGTGATTTTCCCATGAGGTAGTCCTTGAACAGGAAGGTCATTTATAAACCCTTTAAACGTTTACATCATATGGTGCTGCATCAAAAATGCTTTTTGAGCTGTGCAAGGGGAATGTTTTATCATGCCGACAAGTCTGTCTTTGCATATAATAAGTCATCGCAGTAAATCTGCACGCACAGCCTGTCATTTTGGGCTGTAATCCTGCAGATCATCTGTGATATAAACAACACACTGCCAGTTCGAAACCATCTCATAGCTCAGATATATCCCAGTAATGGGAAACACTGGATTTTATATTCGCCTAAGGAAATGCTCATGTTGAATTCGTGTGTTTTATAATGCTATAGCAAGTCTGCGACTGCAAGTGAGGAAAGCAGTTCTAGGGCTGGCACTTCAGCTAACCTTAAAAAAAAAGCCTGTCATATGACGGCAGCCACCCTAGCAACCTCACAGCTAGGCACTGAGAACGAGAGAGACAATGCAAACTCATTTATCTGAATGAAGCAAAATCACCTAGTTAATAGTACTTAGGGCTGAATAGTACTTAGGGTTTGTAACCTGTTGTAGCGTGGGTTGATGAGTTCAGCAAGTGATTTCAGCTCTCTGACATAGCAGGCAGGAGACAGCTTCTTCATGTAACAACTCTTTATTCAGGCAAACAAGACTGGGGGAACTGAGGGTAGGGAAGCTACATTTATAGGGACAGAGGACTGACTAGGAAAAAATACATTTTGGAGGGAACAATCTCAAGCAATCACACAGTTGCTTTTTGGTGGGAACCAATAAGACTGAGGATCCAAACTTGAACAACAACTTGAATGCACCAATAGTAACTGTTCCTTCTGGGACAGGAAGGCAGTTACTTTACCCTAATATGATTACAGACAATAGTAATACAGATATGATAACACTTTGAATCAATACACAGCATAACCCATGAAATAAATATGAATCAGGAACCACAATGGGGATACAGGGACCCCCATTTCTTGGTTTCAAATCTCCTCCTCTTCCTGAAGAGGCACATTTCCATCATGCAAATTTGTGGTAACGTGGAGCTCTGCTCTGTGTAGGTCAGGCTGAAGTTCTCAGCATGTTGCCTGCAAGGATCAGACCCACAGCATGGACAGATCATTTAGACCAGGGGTAGGCAACCTAAGGCCTGCGGGCCGGATGCGGCCCAATCGCCTTCTGAATCTGGCCCGCAGACAGTCCGGGAAGCAGCATGTTTTTACATGAGTAGAATGTGTCCTTTTATTTAAAATGCATCTCTGGGCTATTTGTGGGGCCTGCCTGGTGTTTTTACATTAGTCGAATGTGTGATTTTATTTAAAATGCATCTCTGAGTTATTTGTGGGGCATAGGAATTCGTTCATTTCACACACACACCCCAAAAATAGTCCGGCCTACCACATGGTCTGAGGGACAGTGGACCGGCCCACAGTTGAAAAAGGTTGCTGACCCGATTTAGACGTGCCATGCTGACCAGGGCTGATGGAAGTCAGTTTTCAGGAACATCTGGAGAACCACAAGTTCCCCATCCCCATTCTAGATAAAAGCTATGCAGATAGGCCTACAAAGATGCTAAGAATTGCTGGTCCTGAAAGTTGTGCTATATTGTGCGTGGAACTTGCAGGGTAGCATTACAAACCAGCATTACTATAAGAAGTACTTCGAATAGGCAAGAAGAGGCAAAGGCACTAGGAAAAGAACATAGGTGGACGTTGTCGTGGAGAAGCTAATTATGATAAGCTATAATTAACATTATTGTTTTATTTTTTTTAAAAAATGTGTCTTGCCTCCACAAAGCTTAAGGTGGCTTAAACAAAACAAAACAAAATAAAATAATAAAATATAAAAACAAAACCAATTAAAAGTAAAGCTCAACAACAGTCAACAGGAGCAGCAACACAGGGTGAGAGTGCCTACTCTCCAGGCATAGGCCTTCAAAACAATCACAAACTCAAATCTGTGTGCTACAGAACTGAAATGACAATGTCCATTTCCCACATGCTGCCCTGCGTTAACCAAGTTAACGCACACATACCTACAGACCAAAAAAACCCAAAACCATTATTGGCATCATTCATGAAAGCATCCATATTTGCTATTGCTTGCATCTGTGACAATGAGCCACAGCCTGGGCATCTGCTACATGTATCTATGCAAACAACACACATTCAAACATTTGCACAAACCTTATGTTTTCAAACATCTATCCGGCACATTTGTGCATGAAGCTATTTTGGGGATACACCAGAAAAAGAAACCCATAATGACAGAAGGTTCTTTGATATAAAATTAGTAAGTTAGAGTAGCTTGGGGACTGCATCCAGTGTCCATAAATTTGCAGGAGGTGCCCAGCATAACCTCCTAATCCATCCACATCTCCTAATGTGGCACATTATTTATTTAGTCAACCTATAGACTTCTTACTATATGTAGAAGCCATCAGTGGCTACAAGACATGATATCTATGGTCCACCTCCACTATTGGAGGCAATATGTCTCTAAATATGAGTTGCTATTGCAGGTCCTGCTTGTAGACACCCCCTTTGGGCATTCAGTTGGCCATTGTGACAACAAGATGCTGGACTAAATGGGCCACTGGCCTGATACAGCAGAACTTTTCTTAGGAAGGAATAAAAGGCTGTGATACAATAAAGAGGGAAAGAGTCCAACATGCAGAGCAAGAGTAACCCAATACACACACACACACACACACACACACACACAGAGAGAGAGAGAGAGAGAGAGAGAGAGAGAGAGAGTCAATCAAATACAAAATATATTAAAAATAAGAAGCAGTATGACCAAGTGGTCAAAAGTCAGGAAATGCCCAGGTGGGTGGGGAATCCATTTCTAGTAAGCAACTGAAACATGCTATAGATGGGGAGTCCAGAGAACAGCCCTACCACCTGGGAAACTGTATTGCTGTGTTGTATTTCTGCTCAGTGGAGGTCCGAGGATCGCGGCACGGCCGACATGGGATCTCAGTGATCATATGGTTCTATGCACTTGCAGCTGAATTCTTCCACGCATGGCAAGACAAAGGAAAGGAACGCTTTACTGTACTCCATCCATTGCGGCAGAGGTTTGGTCAGAATTCTCTGCTTCGTCAACTTGCTTCCTTTTGCACACATGTCAGGAGGGAAGAATTCTGACATTTCCTCTGTTGCTTTTCACACTGGTGGGAAGAGATGGGGGGTGGAGTGCCCTTGCCTTCGTGTCTTGGGAGTGACCTGCTGGTGTATGTAATGATGGGCTCTGCCAAAACTTTTGCTGCTGCTCACTAGGGTAGCCGCCTAAATTTCACCTACGGCAAAATCTGCCAAGACAGCTTGAGGAATTTCAAGGAAAGCCAAAAAAGCTCCCATAAAAGAGTAGCAAAACTATCTTGGAGGGGTTCCACATTGAGCGGCAAAGTTTATTTAAAACCCCCTCCCCGCTAGGTTGCTATGAAAACAGCCCCAAGTAAAGAACTCCAGGTACAGAGTTGCTTCTCAAGAGTGGCTCAGGTGAGAAGGAAAAAATCCACGCTGGCTGATCCTTTTGTTTTAAAAAAAGAAAACACTCAGAAAAGGACCTGTTAAAAATCATTTGAAGTACACTCTGGTGGTTAACAAAGGATGAGCACTGCTGGCTTATTTGTTTGGTTTCCAAAGAAACCACATATCACATCACTCAAAGCAGATTATTGATATATCTAGGGCACAGAATATGGTTTTGATCTCTGGTTAGGCAGAGATCATTTCTTTTTATATATCCGAGGCCCCAGTTACACAACGAGGGGAAAGGTAGGTTTTTCATATATGTTGGATCTCATCATTCCAATAAGCTGTGATTGCAATTCTATGCACCCGTACACATGAGGGAATGCCCCACTGGATACTTCCGAGAAAATATGCACACACACGTTAATCTGTTGTAGCAAAACAACACAGACACATCCAGTGTTCGAAATTGGCCAGGTGCAAATTTTCACCTGGCTATCAGCCACTTGCGACCAAGTGAAGATGCCCGGGTGCCAAGATGGCGCCTGACGTCTCCGCCACCTGGAGGTGCATGCCTGGGGACCCTTGGATCTTGCCTGTTTTCACACACTAGCAACACATCCTGTAGAATGCTGTCTGTTATATTTTATCTGCACAATCGGAATGAATTTCAGGAACCAAAAAGTCGTATTGAAAAATACGACTTTCGAGCCATCTGGCGCCCAAATGGAAACTAGGCGTTCCGTTTTGGCAACTGTGACCCTGGTTTAAGGAACAATTTGGCACCTAGCTTATATACCTGAGTTTCTAATACTGGTGAAGTAAGGTTCATGTCATAGCCAACCCTGATTTAAGTATACTTAAGTCATTTAACCTTTTTGGGCTTTAACTCATTTAAGTAGATGCTATATTATGGCATTCCTTAAAATGCGGCTACACTCCCTACCAATAACTTTATAAATTATATGTATTTCTTTCAAAGTTTTCAAACTCAGGTCCCCCTTTATAAACTTATAAACAGGTGAACATGCAGAGACTGTTGCAGTTGGCTGCATGCATACAACCAGTGGGTGGAAACCAGGGCAGTAATCTCACAATTGCATTAGAAAATGTGGAGAAATACCAGAACAATACTTCCCTGTTATATTCCTCTTTTCAAATCCTATTGGGGTGGTGCAGGGAAAATAAGGGTGTAAGACAGCCCAACTAATCCACTCTGGATCAACGAGATCCTCTGCCAGGGGGTAATCGGATCTTGGTGGGAAAGAGAGCTAGGATCACTGCCTCAACAACACCATTTCACAGGGCTTTGTCTAGTAACTATAACGGCATATCTCATCCACAACACTGAACTTGACTAGTCTTAACCCAAGTGGTTCATGTGGCCAAGGGTGAATTATTCTGATGAATGGGCATTTCTCTCCATCATAGAATCATGGGCTTAACATTATTTTAATCTCAGCTCAAGGTGCCATTTCACTAGTTGCCAACACTGCAATGGCTCAACAAGATCAATAATGTATATCCAAAGTCTAAACGGTGTGTTTCGGACTATAGTTCTTATCAGTCTCAGCTAGCATGGCTGTGTTGGCCAGCGCTGATGGGGGCTATACAGTGGTACCTCTAGTTACGAACTTAATTCGTTCCGGAGGTCCGTTTTTAACCTGAAACTGTTCTTAACTAGAGGCGTGCTTCCGCTAAGGGGGCCTCTTGCTGCCACTGGGCTGCCGGCACACGATTTCCGTTCTCATCCTGGGGCAAAGTTCTCAACTCGAGGTAACTCTTCCAGGTTAGCGGAGTTTGTAACCTGAAGCGTTTGTAACCTGAGGCACTTGTAACTCGAGGTACCACTGTAGTTCAAAACATCTGGAAGGCACCAGGTTGGACTTAGATATGAAGTGGGGGGGGGTGTTTTCCTTTCAAAAGTGTTGGGATTCATTTAGTTTTACCAGGGTGGATAAAAATCAATGGTTTTTTAAAAAAAAAAATCAAAAAAAATCAGATTTTTTTTATTTAAATTGGATTTTTAAAATAAAATGCTTTTGGAGGAAAAATCTTTCTAAATATAGTCTTCTGTTTAAGTTACATTGTAGTCCAAAGGCTATTCATCAGGAAATAAGGATTTGTTTTAAGTTTATCAAGTGTGCTAAAACTCAGTCTAAGTTTTTTTTAAAAAATGTTTAACCACATCAGTTAAGTAACATGGATACATATGCTATCATGTTATTGTTTTAGTTAAATAAATTGTTTAAATGGTTATTAAGGAAATGATTATTTTTCTCCTTCCAATAAAGTACAGCAGAAAACTTGTCCAAATATAAACAGTTAACTTATTAAACCTCACCATAATTTCATAATTATCTGTCTATGTATTTCTAGTAGTATAACCAAATCAGTAATTTTTGATATAACTGTAAATACTACTCTGAAAATTTATTATTCCAAAAATGAAACCTTCATATGGTTGTAAATATTAAAATTATACCAGCAAGAATGAGTCTTTCTGTAAAAAAAATATTTAAATCAAGTCTTACTGACTAGTGATTTAAATCAAGCCTTACTGACTAGTGATTTAAATCGTGATTTAAATCGTGATTTAAATCGTGATTTAAATCAATTTGATTTAAATCAAATCCACCCTGAGTTTTACCAAGCAACTGGGTATATAACATTAGAAACAACGCCATGGCTGTACTGAGGGGAGTGCTGAATAAGCAGCTTAATCGTCAGAATGGGAATTTGAACATTATGGAAACATTTCACCTACTTCCTTGGGAATGGTTGGAAAAAGTTTGTCACCTTGCCAGAATGGAAAAATTTACAGCTTTAATTCATATTTAAAACACGATGTGAGGCACTGGAACATGCCATGACTCGAGACTGGAGACAAAATGGTTGAAATGTGCAACCGAAAACTGCAAGGGAAATCACAAATGACAGGCACGCTGCAGAAAACATCTCTTCCTCCTTTCCTTTCCCCTAATAGAAAAGGCAGCAAAACTACAGCTGAGCACTTTTGCTTGCTTCTAAACATTTTTTTTTATTCCAAAACGATTTTGGATGCAACCATTCTGGCAGCTGCAGGAATCGATGGGTAAACATCCTCGAAATGGTTTTTGAACACCTGCACCTCTGGAGTAGTAGTTAAGCTGGTTTGGAGAATTGTTTGTACCCTTCCAATCTATTTCCCCTAAGGAGGAGATTAAATTTATAACTGTGTCAATGCCGTGTGGGCTGCTTTCTTGCTCTTCCCCTCCTCTGGCATACGCTCTACCTTTGGAATCTTTTTGGGGGGGGGCAGGTGTATAAATAGAATTGCTTTCAATTAATAGCAATCTTGCCCACAGCATGCCTCTGATTGGGAGCTGCAGTGCACCTGAGGTAATAATACAGAGAGAAAGTACTGAATTTTCAGTGATGGGTTGCTCTATTGCAGGGGTGGCCAACTCCCAAGAGACTGCGATCTACTCACAGAGTTAAAGACTGGCAGTGATCTACCCCCTTTTTGGGGGTTCAGGTCAAAGTTGTTGAGTTTTTTCAGGAAGGAGGTAAAATGCTGAGCTTTTTTTAGGGGAGCCACAGTTGTTCAGCTTCTTTGGGGGGAGCCAATGACCTACCAGTAATCTACCGCTGATGTCCAGTGATCTACCGGTAGATCACGATCTACCTGTTGGACACGCCTGCTCTATTGCAATTACACTACTTAAAATAATTTGTTTTTCCCCCCCCCCTCCCAAGCCATATGTGAGTGGGTGCGACCAAGCCATTCACAGCACGATCCTATGTATGCCTCCTCAGGAGTAGATTCCACCGGGGAATCCATATGCACAGAAGTGGAAGGAGGACAGAATACTGTCCAAGCATGGTTGATGAAAATCATGGAATATGTTGAGGTGGCAAAACTGATAGCAACAAAAAGAGACGCAGATTTAGAATCTCTCAAGGAGGACTGGAAACCTTTTCTAGTCTATGTAAAAAGTCCAGATCCAGATGTGACACAGACAGTGCTCTTTTTCTAGAAAAGAGGTGCCGGAACTCACAATGGGCACCTCCTTTGTTCTCTTATAATGTCAATGGCACCCACCTGAGAGGTGCTGGAACTGAGTTCCAGTGAGTTCCAGCTGGGGGAAAGTCCTGGACACACATAAACCCCTAAAATGGGGACAGCAGTGGTCTACATCACAGGTTTGTTCAGAGGGTCAATACAATACAAATTAGTGAACTCCAGAATCACATGGGAATGGATAATAGGTAGGCGCATCTCCTTGTTGCCAAAGATCTTGGACAGCACCTTGCCCATGATGGCGGCTGGGGGGAGGCAGGCATCCACGGGGGGAGGGGGTAGAGAGTTGGGGTGGGTGGGAGAATAAGAGGGAAGGGCTGCAGCTGCACCCGCCAAGTAATCCACACGGGGGGGGGGGGGACACACCGCTGGACAGAGGAGAAGCCAGAGGTTCCCTGGTCTGTATGGCGCCCAAGAACTTGAGGAAGGGGCTTTGGGGAAGGAGGGGGGAGAAAAGAAGAGGAATAATGCAGCCCCCACCTATATGCACCAAGAGAAGGAACAAGGGGGGGAGGTGCTTGACTTGAGACGCTTAGGCGAGAGAGCAATAGGACAGGTGGCAGGCAGCCTAGGAAAGCTGTTTAATGGAGGCGAAAAGCTTTAGAAAGCAGTTTGACCAACTGTTATCTGAAGCACCTTCACCATCCTTTAAAAGCAGGCTTCCTCAAACTCGGCCCTCCAGATGTTTTGAGACTACAATTCCCATCATCCCTGACCACTGGTCCTGCTAGCTAAGGATCATGGGAGCTGTAGGCCAAAAACATCTGGAGGGCCGAGTTTGAGGAAGCCTGTTTAAAAGGGTTTGGGGTGAGCTGTGAGAGGAGCGAGAAGGGAAGTTTGGGATAGGCGAGGTGGTGGGTGAGGTGGAAAGGGAGTGGGGTTTGGTCAGGTGTAAAGGGAGGAGGGGTTGTCCAGGTATAGGGGAAGGGAGTTGGCCTGAGCAGGGGCAGCAGCATTATGTAATGTATTTAGCATTACATAAATACAAAGTGAAAGGCAGCCACTACAAGAATCACAAACAACACAACTATAGCCAAAAGAAGACCAGCAAAATCTCTTGCTTGCAGTTGCTAAAAATGGAAAGAGGCAAGACAAATTGAGTTGGCCGTTGTTCCTCACCTAGAGCTTTGAAATACAAATGCCCGTTTTTGTTTGGTTCTTTTTTTTCTGCATTTTAACTTAGGATCAGCGGCTTCTCTCAAATATGGAACAGCTATCTTTAGCAAAACGTCTGGCGGCAAAGAATAAGCAGCCTTTGCTCCAAAACCAATGACCAAAACACGGAAATAGTTAGCTCCATCATGAGAGAGAGAGAGAGAGAGAGAGAGAGAGAGAGAGAGAGAGAGAGAAATTTACCCCCAGGCCCAGAAGAAGAGGAACATATTTTAGTGCCACTAGATACAATTTCTTCCCCTTCCAGGTTTAATGCAATGACACCTAAAGGTATATACAAGAAGAGGATGTCTTTAGCATTGTAGCTTAAAAAGGGTTGTAGGAATTACACACACACACACACACACACACGGCATAAACCAGCCAACATTAAAAAAAAAAAGTTGGCTGTAGAATCAGCAGGAAGAAACAAATGGCAACAGAAAAAACAGGCTTTAAATAACGCGACAGCTTCACTTCAGATCTGTTCAAGTGATTTACTACTAGTTGCCCTTGAGAAAAGAGTTCACATAGGAATGAGAAAAGAGGGACTCCAGCACTGTAGACTAGTTACCAACCCATCGGAGCCATGTTTGGGGCCACCAGTGTCGCGACGGCAGAGGGGCAGGTAACACGTATGAACTCCTCTCAGTCTCCTCCTATCCAGGCTAAATATACCCAGCTCCTTCAACCATTCCTCATAAATCTTTGTTTCCAGACCCTTGATCATTTTGGTTGCCATCCTCTGCACTCATTCCAGCCTGTCAACATCCTTCTTAAACAGTATTCCAGGTGTGGCCTGACCACAGCAACACAGAGTAGTACTATTATTTCCCTTGCTCCAGACATTATACTTCGGTTGATGCAGCCTAGAATAGCTTTCACCTTTTTTGCTGCTGCATCACGCTGTTAGCTCATGTTAAGTCTGTGGTCTTTTCACATCTACTACTGGCAAGCCAGGGCCCCCCTATCCTATATTTGTGCCTAAGTGCAGAATCTTACATTTGTCCCTCTTGGAATTCATTTTGTTAGCTTGGCCCAGTTCTACAACCTGTTAAGGTCATCTTGAATCCCAATTCTGTCTTCTGCAGCATTAACTATCCCTCCCAGTTTGGTGTGATCTGCAAATTTGATGAGCATCCCCTCAGTTCCTTTATCTAAGTCTATGTGTGACATTTTAATGTATTTTTAATCTTTGTTGGAAGCCGCCCAGAGTGGCTGGGGAAACCCAGCCAGATGGGTGGGGTACAAATAATAAATGATGATGATAAAGGCGCTGAACAACAATGGGCCCAGGACAGATCCCTGTGGCACTCCACTTTTCACTTTTTGCCAGGATGACCAGGAACCGTGGGTGAACACTCTTTGAGTTTGGTCATTCAACAGCTACAAAAGCCTCACTGAAATCAAGATACACTACGTCCACAGCATTCCCCTGATCCACCACGCTTGTAACTCTATCAAAAAAAGAAATACAGGGCTACATGTGACACTGAGTTCTCCTACCCCCATTGTGGTAAAGTTCATACTTCATTCAATGTCACTGATCAGATTCAAGTATTATTTAGATTTTTATCCTACCTTACGCCAAAAGGTTCAGAACAGGTCACAAGAATTCCAATCTTTTACAAACATCCTATTTGAACTCTGGCTTAACTCACTTGAAAACTGTTACCAAAAGCACACACAAAAGAACCCAACCCCACAAATTGTTCTTTACAAAACAGAAATATTTTGCAATACCTATCTAAACAGATTTCCTTTCTTCCCAGGGTATTTCTACCAAACCATTCAGAATTTCAAAAGCAGAAGGGGGTCAAGGAAGAACAGGAGCAATTTATTCTTAAGGCTGAGAATGTTGATTATCACTGCCTATTTCCAGGTGCAAAAACATTTCTGTTAATGTAACAAATTCACTTGCACAGAGTGAAAAGCTACCCAAACACACCTGCAGCTTTTCAAAAACTTGCTTAATGTTTTATTAAAGTAAACATGTTAAGGACAAGAACGTTTGGAGTCATCAAATAAATTTCCTGGCCCCCACATGCTATTTAAAAGGAAGGGCTTTCTTGTTTTGTGTGTGCTACAAACCGAAAAGCGTCCTGAGCGGCTCAAGGTAAACAGCAAACCATTTAAGATTTCACCATTTGCTTTCCCCTTCCTGACAGAGGGCAGAAAGCAGTAAGGCATGGAAGACTTTGATAACCCTTCTGAGAACGTAGCAAGCGGAAAATATCTCCGAAATAGTTGTACCCAATGTCTCTGTGTAAACACTCGCCCACATGTCCCCGAGGAAAAAGGAAAATCCCACGGACTGTCACTCCCTCCAACAGCAAACAAAAGTGGCAGCGCATGGAAGCGCATGGAAGCAAGGGCTAGGCAACAGAAATATCTTGCATGGCAGAAAATTTTAAATTGTCTTTCCAGCGCCGGAGGTAAGTTCTGTATGCTATAACTTTGCCTCCTACTTTAGAAACTGGGTACTAGGATCACAGAGTTGGTCTTAACATGTTTATATGGATCAACCTGAACTGGCATACTTCATCAACAGACTGTATGTGTGGAATGTATTAATCATTTGTTCCATATATACACCACCTTTCCACTAAAAAAAATACCTAAGATGGCTAACTGCAATAACACCCAGGGGGGGAAACAACTAATTCACAAGCAAGCACTAGGACAATATAATCAGAGAAAAATAGAAGCTAGTTAAAAATGTTGTTGTTGCCATCCATCTGTCTCGGGAGCGTGCTTTCAGGAGTAAATTCAACCTGTCGGAGAGTTACAGTGCCTGCTGTGGCTGTAGAGACCAATAGGGTAGAGACATGTTTTGTTGCAGCTGGGGCAGATGAAGGCATCCGGTTGTGCTGCTACAGGTGCACCATGGCATTTCTTCACTCTGCGCTCCTCCCACCGGTCATTCCTCCTCTGGTCACTGCTGTGGATACAAGACCTGACTGTCTGTCTCCAGGCACTGCAATCGTCTGCAAGTGATTTCCATACAGCAGGGTTCATAGAATAACAGAATCTTAGAGCTGGAAGGAACCCAAGGGTCACCTAGTCCAACCCCCTGCAATGCAGGAATCTCAGCTAAAGCATCCATGACAGATGGCCATCCAAACTCTGCTTAAAAACCTCCAATAAGCAAGAGTCCACCACCTCTTGTGGGAGTCTGTTCCACTGACGAACAGCTCTTACTGTCAGAAAGTTCCCCCCCCCCGGATGTTTAGTCGGAATCTCCTTTCTTGTAACTTGAAGCCATTGCCTCGAGTCCTGCTCTCAAGAAAACAAGCATGCTCCCTCTTCCATGTGATACTCTTTAAGATATTTTAAGATGGCTAGCATATCTCCTCTCCGTCTCCTCTTTTCCAGGCTAAACATACCCAGCTCCTTCAAGCATTCCTCATCAGGCTTGGTTTCTAGACCCTTGATCATCTTGGTCGCTCTCCTCTGCACACATTCCAGCTTGTCAACATCCTTCCTAAACTGTGGCTTCCAGAATTATTATTATTATTATTAGAATTTATATACCGCCCTATACCCAGAGGTCTCAGGGTGGTTCACACAAAAGATCACAATATATAAAATCAAAGTAAAAACAATAACCCAATTAACACACACACCCATTGCACACAGTATTCCAGGTGTGGTCTGACCAAGGCAGAATAGAGTGGTGCTATTACTTCCCTTGATCTGGACACTATACTTCTGTTGATGCAGCCTAGAATAGTGTTAGCTCTCTTTGCTGCTGCATCACACTGTTGACTCATGTGGCCAGCCTCCATGTCACGTCTGTAGACATCTTTGTGAAGCAGAGTTGGTCTGCCAACAGGCTTAGTGCTTGAAGCCAGCTCCGCGTAGAGAACGTCCTTGAGGAGCCTGCCATCTTCCATTCCGTGTACATGACCAAGCCAGCGTAGACGTCGCTGAGACAGGAGCGAGAAGGTGCTGGGAATGTGGGGTTCGGAGAGCACATCTTTGTTTGAGACTCTGTCCTGCCATGAGATGCCGAAAATCTTCCTGATGTAGTGCGTGTGGAACGCATTGAAGCGATTCTCCTGATGAGTGTTAAGTTGCCCACGACTCACTTCCATAAAGAAGTGCCCAGCACACAAGGCTAGTAGACCTTCATCTTAGTACTGAGCCAGTAGATATACATAAAGATAAAGAGACCCCTGACCGTTAGGTCCAGTCGCGGACGACTCTGGGGTTGCGTCGCTCATCTCGCTTTACTGGCTGAGGGAGCCGGCGTACAGCTTCCAGGTCATGTGGCCAGCATGACTAAGCCGCTTCTGGCGAACCAGAGCAGCGCACGGAAACGCCGTTTACCTTCCTGCCGGAGCGGTACCTATTTATCTACTTGCACTGGCGTGCTTTTGAACTGCTAGGTGGGCAGGAGCTGGGACCGAAACAACGGGAGCTCACCCCGTCGTGGGGATTCGAACCGCCAACCTTCTGATCGGCAAACCCTAGACTCTGTGGTTTAGACCACATACATACGAAGGCATTTTATATGCACACTTACAAGCTTAGCATTTAAACATAGTTTTAACCCTGTGTATGATAGAGGTTCACATGCCTAGAAGCAGATTGGTCACAGCACCTTGGAACACGCATGTTTGCCATGATGTAATATGTGAAGTGGCCCTGAAGCTTTGGGTTTGCAATTACGACAGGAGCTCCTGCTGATCCAGAATAGCTGACATCACAACTCCAGGAAGCTGATGGGTGTTCGCTAAAGCCAGGTTGAATTTTCCTGGCAGGCTGGATTTGATTTAAATCAAATCGATTTAAATCATGATTTAAGTCACTAGTCAGTAAGACTTGATTTAAATCATTTTTCTACAGAAAGACTCATTCTTGCTGGTATAATCTTAATATTTACAACCAGATGAAGGTCTCATTTTTGGAATAATAAATTTTCAGAGCAGTTTTTACTGATAAGATTATACTATTAGAAATACATAGACAGATAATTATGAAATTATTGTGAGGTTTAATAAGTTAACTGTTTATATTTGGACAACTTTTCTGCTGTACTTTATTGGAAGGAGAAAAATAATCATTTCCTTAATAACAATTTAAACAATTTATTTAAGTAAAACAACTACATTATAGCATATGTATCCATGTTTGTTAACTGATGTGGTTTAAACGGGTTTTTTAAAAAACCAACTTAGACTGCGTTTTAGCACACATGAAAAACTTAAAACAAACCCTTATTTCCTGATGAATAGCCTTTGGACTATAATGTAACTTAAATAGAAAACTATCTTTAGAAAGATTTTTCCTCCCAAAGCATTTTATTTTAAAAATTAAAAAAAAAATCTGTTTTAGATTTTTTTTAAATCTGATTTTTTTTAAAAAAATCATTGATTTTTATCCATCCTGGTTCCTGGCAAGCAGGTCTAATTAACAATTGCTTGAACTTATTTTCTAAAAGGTGAGACAGGTGAGAACTCAAGACCCCTTGGAAACAATAGTTCCAAATATGGAGGTCTCCCCCCCCCAAATTCCAGATATGCAGTGGTGACTTTTGGGTTAGGGAATTGTGCTGGCACACTGGGACGAGGAAAGAGAGACACAACATCTGGAGGCTGACTTGGCATGTGCAGGCAGATGTATGTAGGCCTACTGAGCCACAGGGAAAAGGAAGAAGCACCGGTTTGTAGGGGCTCATAGAATCATAGAGTTGGAAGAGACCACAAGGGCCATCCAGTCCAACCCCCTGCCAAGCAGGAAACACCATCAAAGCATTCCTGACAGGTGGCTGTCAAGCCTCTGCTTAAAGACCTCCAAAGAAGGAGACTCCACCACACTCCTTGGCAGCAAATTCCACTGTCAAACAGCTCTCACTGTCAGGAAGTTCTTCCTAATGTTTAGGTGGAATCTTCTTTCTTGTAGTTTGAATCCATTGCTCCGTGTCCTCTTCTCTTCTCTGGAGCAGCAGAAAACAACCTTTCTCCCTCCTCTATATGACATCCTTTTATATATTTGAACATGGCTATCATATCACCCCTTAACCTTCTCTTCTCCAGGCTAAACATACCCAGCTCCCTAAGCCGTTCCTCATAAGGCATCGTTTCCAGGCCTTTGGCCATTTTGGTTGCCCTCCTCTGGACACGTTCCAGCTTGTCAGTATCCTTCTTGAACTGTGGTGCCCAGCTCCGTGGCTCTGTTCTCCAGCCACTTACACAAGGAGCTCGGGAATAATAATCCTCTCCTGGGCAACGGCACTGGCACAGGATCAATCATCAGTTGAATCAGAAAAAGTTTGTCCACATCTTTGCCTTCAGAACGAAACCTTCCTACGCAAAGCAGCTTGGCAACTGCACAGAGATCCACGGTTTCTGAAAACGGCAACACAAATATCCAGGTGTTCTCCAGGCATGTAGAAAGATGCAAGAATGTTGACATAAGCAGCTGATTCACGAGTCCTGTGACAGGAAGAACCAGCAACAGATCTCGTGTGTTTTGCTTTTTTTTTTTTTAATCCCACCAGGAAAAAAAATTCTGATTAACTTCTGTCACACAAAAATGTTCTTACCCTTAGCATTTGGCCACACCAAGGCCCAGATGTTTCCAACCATTTGCTTTTTGTTCTGCTGATCTGTTCCTTGGGCCCTTCCTTGCACCCCTGAAGGATTGGGGCCATCAGCCCCGAAACAGGACCACGTAAACCAACTGGAAGGGCAGAGCCCAAACCCTGGCTTTCTGTTGCTACAGCAAAGAAGCTGGTTCCCTGCGCATCATGAGATCTAGCAAACAAGGCACAACCTGGTGGCCTCTTCAAGAAAAGTTTTTTTAGCCAAAACATCCTATAAACAAGACCACCCCCTTGGAAAGGGGCAACTATCTCTTATCTCACAGGAGGAGACAAATTTTAATTCTCAATTAAAACAGGTTAAAACAGGCCACTACTAGTCAGAACACACATTTGCATCTCGCAGTTATTCAAGTAGGTAAAATTACTGTACTTTTCCATGTATAAGACGCCCCCATGTATAAGACGCCCCCTATTTTGAGGGACTCAAATTTAAGAAAATGGGGGGAGATGGCTTTTTGGGGGGGATTATCCAGGGTTGTTGAGCTTTTTTTAGGGGGAATTGCTGAAAATTGCTTACCCGCACACATCGCAAAATCCGCCTCCCATCTGTCCCACCGCCGGCAGAAGTTGTCAATCGCCCACCCAACTGCCGCAACGTCAGCCAATCAACGCCACCCATTGACGCAGCAACCAATAACACGCACAATAGCCGCTGACAGCCATGGCAGCAACCAATCAAACGTCCACCCTATGCACTATCCTTGTATAAGACGACCCCCACTTTTTAGCATGATTTTTAAAGGAAGAAAACATAGTCTTATACACGGAAAAGTACGGTATGCATTTCTAGACAACATTGCAAAACCCTTTCTGCAAGGGTTGGTAGAGATGGTGCAGAGCTACAACCGTTTTAATAATGTTTTCATTAGCTAGCACAATACACGAAGACGTGATAAAATCCCCAAATAACTTTATTGTTAGTTTTTCTTTGTCGTTTTTGTTTTCAATAAAAGCAACATAATATTACAAGGTTTAGATAACCGGGAGGTTGCAGTTATGAACTGCCTCCCATGTGTGCAACAAAGAGTAAGAAGGTACCTCTCTGGTATTTTTAAAAAAAAAAAAACCAGAGACCTGCAACTAAAGATTAGTCAGCTTATTTTGGCTCAGCTATATGAAATACATACGCAAGCGATATGCTTTCCTGACTGTAGGCCCTGTGTAAGGTTATCTCCTCATTCTTTATACCCAGTTTGATTAGAAATAAGGAAAGGCCACATTCACATAATGTTTTGACTCTGACTTGCTTACCCAAGCAGATTTCATCTCCTTTCCTGCTTGGGGGGGGGGGGCGATGTTGTCACCGCCTGTATGAGCTCACTGGTTACTAAACCATCTTGTAAAGTGTATCTATACTTCACAAACCCATTCATCTCAGATTAGAGAATCCAGGAATGCGCAGGATTGAGAACTGAGCTCAAATTGTTGTTGAAAATAAATAAAAATGGAAAGCAAGCAAGTATATTAGAGGTCATTCAGAGTAGCTGCATATTGCATGAATAGGAACTGCAACGTTGGAGAAAAATATGAATACTTAAAAATCATGTTAATTCAGTCCATATACAGTGGTACCTCTGGTTAAGAACTTAATTCGTTCTGGAGGTCCGTTCTTCACCTGAAACTGTTCTTAACCTGAGGTACCACTTTAGCTAATGGGGCCTCCGGCTGCCGCCGCACAATTTCTGTTCTCATCCTGAGGTAAAGTTCTTAACCTGAGGTACTATTTCTGGGTTAGCGGAGTCTGTAACCTGAAGTGTCTGTAACCTGAAGCATCTGTAACCCGAGGTACCACTGTATCTGAATTCCACAACTGCTCTCGTCTGAACAAGTGGTATATTAACCCATTATGGGAGGCAAATTGTGAATCCAGAATAAGGAGGCATGGAAACCAGCATCAGCAGCCAAAGCCCGGGAATTGCCCAAATGACACAAATTCCTTTAGAAAAAAAAACAACCACCCAATTCTAATACCTAAAAGAATGCTCCTTAAATTGTTAGCTCAAATTTAAGAGCAATGCTTTAGCGGTCATGGTTTCAAGCATTTATTTCTGTGTTCTCCCAAAGTATGCAAAAGGCAGAGGTCAATTGGCAATTATGCAAAGATATGGACCAAAAGAAGTGAAAATGTTTTGCTCTGGCACATGCTTCAGTTTGACAGCTAACGTGACAGCATATGCTTGACAGCTGTCCAAGCAAACTAAGAGCCTTGAAGAAGAAAAAACTGGAAGAGGGAAAAAGCCTAAAACCTCCACAACCAGGGCTGAGGAACTGGCTAGGCAGTTAGCTGGAAAAGGGCATCAAGCGCTCAAAATCATTGGTGGCACTTGGTAGCTATGGCTGCATCCAACGCATACATTTCAAGCACGTCTTTCCCCAAAGAATCCTGGGAACTGTAGTTTGCTAAAGGTGTTGGGAACTAATACTCTGTTTGGGGTAAACTACAGCTCCCAGAATTCTTTGGGAATAAGTGTGTTTCAAGTGCATGGGGTGGTTGTAGCGCAAGCCCAGTATATGGGGTTGGGGGAGGCGGGAGAATAAAAATGGGCTGCCAGTGGCCCTCTGCTAATCATGCACCGCAGGTGGCTAAAGTATACTGTCTTTGTGCTTGGTTCTCCAGCTGCACAGCCAGGGAGAAAAAGGTACTTCAGAAGGTCATAACCACAGCCCAAAATATTATTGGTCATCCTCTCCCATCTCTGGAAGAACTATACAGTTCCCGTTGCCTTAAAAAGGTAAACAATATTTCAGGGTGGATTTGATTTAAATCAAATTGATTTAAATCACGATTTAAATCACGATTTAAATCACTAGTCAGTAAGGCTTGATTTAAATCACTAGTCAGTAAGACTTGATTTAAATATTTTTTTTTACAGAAAGACTCATTCTTGCTGGTATAATCTTAATATTTACAACCATATGAAGGTTTCATTTTTGGAATAATAAATTTTCAGAGTGGTTTTTACAGTTATATCAAAAATTACTGATTTGGTTATACTACTAGAAATACATAGACAGATAATAATAATAATAATAATAATAATAATAATAATAATAATTTTCTTATTTGTACCCCGCCCATCTGGCCGGGTCTCCCCAGCCACTCTGGGCGGCTTCCAACAAATATTAAAATACATCAAAATCACAAGTTAAAAACTTCCCTAAACAGGGCTGCCTTCAGGTATTTTCTGTATGTAGGATAGCTGTTGATCCCTTTAACCTCTGCTGGGAGGGCGTTCCACAGGGTGGGCGCCACTACCGAGAAGGCCTTCTGCCTGGTTCCCTGTAGCTTTGCTTCTCGCAGTGAGGGAACCGCCAGAAGGCCCTCGGCGCTTGATCTCAGTGTCCGGGCTGAACGGTGGGGGTGGAGTCGCTCCTTCAGGTATACAGGACCGGGCATAATTATGAAATTATGGTGAGGTTTAATAAGTTAACTGTTTATATTTGGACAACTTTTCTGCTGTACTTTATTGGAAGGAGAAAAATAATCATTTCCTTAATAACCATTTAAACAATTTATTTAACTAAAACAATAACATGATAGCATATGTATCCATGTTACTTAACTGATGTGGTTAAACATTTTTTTTAAAAAACTTAGACTGAGTTTTAGCACACTTGATAAACTTAAAACAAATCCTTATTTCCTGATGAATAGCCTTTGGACTACAATGTAACTTAAATAGAAGACTATATTTAGAAAGATTTTTCCTCCAAAAGCATTTTATTTTTAAAATCCAATTTAAATAAAAAAAATCCGATTTAAATAAAAAAATCCGATTTTTTTGATTTTTTAAAAAAAATCATTGATTTTTATCCACCCTGCAATATTTTAAAGGATCCATCTCATCCAGGATATAGTCTCTTTGCACCACTGCCTTCGGGTAGAAGATAAAGAACAATTAGATCAAGAACAAATAGATTGAAGAACAGTTTCTACCCAAGAGCTATAACCATCTTAAATGCTGTAACCAGATAATATGACCTTGGAGAGCTGTGATGTGTGTGTGTGTGTGTGTGTGTGTGTGTGTGGCTTTTTTGGTGTGTGTGTGTGTTTTGTGCTGTTTTTTCCTTTTTCTTTCTGGTTTTTATGGGATGGCATGCAATTTCGTTGCACTTGTATAGCGTTGTGCTTGTACTTGTGCAATGACAATAAATAAATTATCTTATTAAAGTGAACAGAGAATGACTGAAGGTGCAATGGCACCAAATGGAAAAGTTCAGCAGAGTTTTCCACCTCCGATTCGCAGGAACATAGGAAGCCACCAAGGACCAAGTGAGGCGGTGCATCCATGAATCTCAATATTGCCTACACTGACTGGCAGTGGCTCTCCAGGGGTTCAGGCAAGGAGTCTCTCCCAGGCCTACCTGGAGATGCCAGGGACTGAAGCTGCACACAGAGCAATGAATCATGGAGAGCTGCAGTGGGCAGCTTCCTCCAGTGGGACCTTTGGGCTCACAGAAACCTTTAACAGTTGGTGTGTCTTAAGAAATGGAAATGAATGGTTTTGTTGCAACACAGTTTGGAATTATTGGCCTAAGCAGCTAGTGTGGGTGGTTATGGGTTTGGCTTTATTCAACATCTTACCCAAGGCCTGGATGCCATTTCCAACATATTTTCATACTGGTTTTCTACAGCCCTCCAGCATTTATCCGATGAAAATAGGTAAAGGTAAAGGGACCCCTGACCATTAGGTCCAGTCGTGTCCGACTCTGGGCTTGCGGCGCTCATCTCGCTTTATTGACCGAGGGAGCCGGCGTACAGCTTCCAGGTCATGTGGCCAGCATGACAAAGCCACTTCTGGCGAACCAGAGCAGCGCACGGAAACGCCGTTTACCTTCCCGCCGGAGCGGTTCCTATTTATCTACTTGCACTTTGACATGCTTTCGAACTGCTAGGTAGGCAGGAGCAGGGACCAAACAACGGGAGCTCACCCCGTTGCAGGGATTCGAACCGCCGACCTTCTGATCAGCAAGCTCTAGGCTCTGTGGTTTAACCCACAGCGCCACCTGGGTCCCTCCCCGATGAAAATAGTGATATCCTATTCAATGATGATGATGATTATGATGATGATTATTCTCATACCTCGCCCATTTGACTGGGTTGCCCCAGCCACTCTGGACAGCTTCCAACATATATAAAAACAAAACAAAACATTAAAAAGCATTAAAGGTTGCATAGCTACTTATCTCCTTGGCTCGGGGCGTCCCATAACTCCATACCCTCCTCCAATGTTTATCCGCTGAAAATAGGGACGTCCTAAGGGAAAGTGGGATATTCTGGGATCAAATCAGAAACCGGGATGGCCTCTGCAAATCCGGGACTGTCCCTGGAAGATAGGGACACTTGGAGGGTCTGAGGTTGTGCTTTAAAACTTACGCTGAATCCTCTCTTACTTCCATTTTCCTGAACTTGAGATACGGTTCATTTTACACACAAACGCACACTTACTTTTGCTGCTGCCTTTCTGAGAGTCTCGAAGCCTCGGCGGCCAATTTCCTAGCTATGAAATCTTCCCTCTTCAGCACTTCTCCACTTCCTCGGAAGCCCAGCTCCACCAGCTGGCGAGCCATTTCTTCGTTCTGAAGAAGCAAAAAGCAGCGGATCAACTGAATCGGAAGGAGCAACTCTGCACTTAGCAAGTCACCAATGTTTTGAGGCAAGAGCTGCAGGGGGGTCACTTATGGCCGGACCTTACGGATACTGGTTTTTGGAAAGCTGCTCCAAGGGCCGTTTTGCCTAAAGGGTGGAGTATAAAAACGCCTTATGCAGATGACTCGATATAAGGTGCTCTTGAACCCTTAGGCCTCATTTGGTTTATCTTCACTTTCTTCATCTTGCTTTGACTGAAATGATCTTCATGCCTTTTTTGCTTGCACACCACATGTCTGTGGCGAGGACTGCGGGGCCTGCTTCCTTGCAAGGACTTTACCTACTTTCTTGAAAGTCTTTACCTGCTTCCTTGCAAGGCCATCACCAGCTGGCCTAGGGAGCAGGGCCTTACTCGCTGGACCAAACTCTTGGGACATTGCTGGTTGGGGGGTGGGGTGGGGCAGTTCTGATATATTTTCACTGCTCCGAGTGTCTAATGCAGGCATAGGCAACCTTGGCTCTCCGGATGTTTTGGGACTACAATTCCCATCATCCCTGACCACTGGCCCTGTTAGCTAGGGATCATGGGAGTTGTAGTTCCAAAACATCTGGAGAGCCAAGGTTGCCTATGCCTGGTCTAATGTGTTTTATATAAAAAAAAATTAATCACCTTTTAATCTGTTTGGTTTCAAATATTATCTTGTTTTAGTTGGGGTTGTTTTCAATGCTTTTAATGGGGGCGGAGGTTATTTTAATCTGTCTGTAACTGTAAATTGCATTTTGTGGTTTTTGTGGGTTCTTTTGTTTTGTTGTTGCCAGAAGAAAACGTATTTTTAAGGGATAGGTTCAGGGCTGCCCTGGAAGTGGGCCCTAGTCAATAGGATGGCTGGGGCAGGTTCTACCGGGGGGGGGGATTATGCATTGGGACACTTGATCTCAGTGATCACGGGCAAGAAGAGGAGTTACGCTAGGACCAGATCCTGTCATTACCGAGGAGGCAGGTTTAGTCGTTGTTTGAAGACTATCCCTGCCTCCGGGTCTGGTCCTGACTGGAAGGATGCTAGAATCAACAAGGACCTTAAGGTGCTGCTGTGCAATGCCAGGTCAATGATTCACAAGACTGCTGCCATCCATGACTTGATCATGAATGGAGGGAATTGGCCTGGCATGTGTAACAGAGACTTGGTCAGACGAGGCGGATGGGCCTGTCCTTGCCGCTGCTTGTCCACCAGGTTTCTCTTACGCACAGTAACCCAGGTCATATGGGCAGGGAGGGAGCATGCAGTGATTTTTAAGTCATTAGCTTGCACCAGGAGTCCTATTGGGGAGACCCAGATTTCTGTGTGCATGCTCTGGAAGTTGGGCGATAGGGGCAGTACAGGATTCCTATTGGTGTACCAACCTCCCCGCCGCACCAAGGATTCCCTGCCTGAGCTGCTTCAGGTCATGGCAGATGTTCTCCTGGAGACACCTAGTATGGTTGTCCCAGGAAATTTCAACATCCATGCCGACACGACCTTACAAGGGTCTGCTCGAGACTTTCGTGGAAAGCATGGCCTCCATAGGGCTGTCCCTGAATAAGTTTGGCCCAACCCATAGCCGTGAACATGTTTTAGACCTGGTGTCCACTTCTATGGACGTGGGTGATCTGACATTAAGTAAAAGTGAAACAAAAGAAGTGCCATGGTCAGATCACTTCCTGATACAACTAGACTTCTCTGCGACCCTTTCCCTCTGCAAGGAGGTGGGACCACTTAATGGATCCAAATGGTTTCCAAAGAGTGGTAGGGGATGTTTTATCCCATGTTGATGGCCTCTCAGCTGATTCCCTGGTGGCCCGCTGAAAATTTCTGCCACTAAGTCTGAACACCCAAGTTTTAAAGTTTTACAATAATTTTTTTTAATTATTTCTAATCTTCCACACTTGGGACACGGGTGGCGCTGTGGTCTAAACCACTGAGCCTAGGGCTTGCCGATCAGAAGGTCAGCAGTTTGAATCCCCGCGACGGGGTGAGCTCCCATTGTTCGGTCCCAGCTCCTGCCCACCTAGCAGTTCCAAAGCACAGGACCCCTGACAGTTAAGTCCAGTTGCAAACGACTCTGGGGTTGCGGCGCTCATCTCACTTTACTGGCTGAGGGAGCCGGCGTTTGTCCGCAGACAGTTTTTCTGGGTCATGTGGCCAGCATGACTAAGCTGCTTCTGGCAAACCAGAGCAGCGCATGGAAACGCTGTTTACCTTCCTGCCGGAGCGGTACCTATTTATCTACTTGCACTTTGACGTGCTTTCGAACTGCTAGGTGGGCAGGAGCTGGGACCAAGCAACGGGAGCTCATTCCCGTAGTGCGGATTTGAACTGCCGACCTTCCGATTGGCAAGCCCTAGGCTCAGTGGTTTAGACCACAGCGCCACCCGCGTCCCTAATACAACCTTACTCTGTTTAAAAAAAGGAATTGCTGTTAAAATGGATTACTTTATCATTGCCAGTTATTCCTAATGTTTAATTTAAGTCTATGAGGCAGTTAATCGTAGATTAAACCTTTAATCTTGCCGCTCATAGTGGCTGCCACCGCTCCAGCCATGCGGTCTATGATATGTGCAGGATCATGGGGAAACCTAAGAGGCAGGATTCAGGGGTGGAGGAGGGCAGCTGCCACACCTCCAAATTAGATTGGTGATCTCCCAAGTGCAGAACACTTGCTCTGCATCTGCTGCTCTGAAAATTAGGTCTATAGACTGCACAGCACTATATCAATATTCAAAAGGAAGGAGGAGGGGCAACAGCGGGTGAGGTTTGACAGGCAGGATATGATATGACTATGGAGCAGTGCTATAGGGCAAGACTGATCAAGCCCACACTTCTGCAACGTACAGCAATCTTCTCTTACTGCCAACCTTCTTAGTGCTTGGTGAGCATCATTTAAACAAAAGTGAAATAACATTTCCACCTAGTGGCAGCCTTGAAGAACAACCACCCTAGTTTAATTCAACTATCCTTCTAGTGAGGAGGAATTAAAGAACCTTTTAATGAGGGTGAAAGAGGAGAGCGCAAAATATGGTCTGAAGCTCAACATCAAAAAAACTAAGATCATGGCCACTGGTCCCATCACCTCCTGGCAAATAGAAGGGGAAGAAATGGAGGCAGCGATTTTACTTTCTTGGGTTCCATGATCACGGCAGATGGTGACAGCAGTCACGAAATTAAAAGACGCCTGCTTCTTAGGAGAAAAGCAATGACAAACCTAGACAGCACCTTAAAAAGCAAAGACATCACCTTGCCAACAAAGGTCCGTATAGTTAAAGCTATGGTTTTCCCAGTAGTGATGTATGGAAGTGAGAGCTGGACCATAAAGAAGGCTGATAGCCGAAGAATTGATGCTTTTGAATTATGGTGCTGGAGGAGACTCTTGAGAGTCCCATGGACTGCAAGAAGATCAAACCGATCCATTCTGAAGAAAACCAGCCCGGAGTGCTCACTGGAAGGACAGATCCTGAAGCTGAGGCTCCAATACTTTGGCCACCTCGTGAGAAGAGAAGAATCCCAGGAAAAGACCCTGATGCTGGGAAAGATGGAGGGCACAAGGAGAAGGGGACGACAGAGGACGAGATGGTTGGACAGTGTTCTCGAAGCTACTAACATGAGTTCGACCAAACTGCGGGAGGCAGTGGAAGACAGGAGTGCCTGGCGTACTCTGGTCCATGGGGTCACGAAGAGTCGGACACGACTAAACAACAACAACATCCTTCTAGGCATGTTACACCTTGTGGCATGTGGGCACTGGAGACAGTTTTTTTCCGCAACCCAGCAATCACAAAAGGAAGAGCTGGGGAAGGGCACTCGCCTCTTTCCTGCAGCATCACAGAACTGCTGGATCGAGGTCGTTACCATGAGTCGAGAAGAAACAGCCTTTTACGAAAGTACTGGTATTTTTTTATCTTTGTCTATTGTATTTCTGCTTTTTTGTTACCTGCCCTGAATATTTTGGACAATCAGGATATAGATGTTTTGCACATTTAAAAAAAAAATGAAGGCCCATGAACAAAAACAGGCAGGTGCCACAGTCACATGTCAAACTGAGACAAACCATGGTTTAGTTCAAACTCACTGACTCCCAAGAAGACTGCAGCCATTTTACTCCTCCCTAGACTTTTTAGGTCAGCGCAGCAACTATGCTAAGGTTTGGGTTAGTGTGTCTGGAGCCAGGATATGGTTAAGATCTCTCCTCCCTAACCACTAACTGTACCCATGGTTTGTTCTGTGCTTGCAGGTTGTGGATAAGATAGGGAGACCTGAACCACGATCCTGGATTCAGGCAACACACTAAGCATATTCCCCTTTGCATAGAGTGACCCAAGAAACTTCAGCTGAAATGTGGATGCCTGGCTTGCTTTCCATCCCATTGAGCAGACTTGCATACTTGGCAAAGCTCAGCAAAAAAAGCCTGCCGATTTGACTTTGATTGCAGGAGCAATTTGGGATTTGATGGCTCCCTGCTGGAAATAAGACTCGAAAGTGGTGGGTTGATTTTAAGCTATTCATAAAGCCTAGCACAATACAGTCCTTTTAAGGTCTTTGTTCTAGGCACTTCTAAACGTGAGCACGCATTTACAAATAGACTTATGCAAATAATAAAGACTATGCAACGTAGGCTAAAATAGGATTTCTCCAATCATCCAGAAGTTCTTTCATTCCCCAGTTAGCTAATCCAGGGGCCAAAAGGCAGCCAAGGTGGAATTATGGGTTATCACCAAGGACAGGAAATAAATTGTGATCATGGCGGCTGCAGGGTCACCCTTTGCTTTCTATATATTGGATAATGGATCAACAAACCTTTTCAGCAGAGGGCAGATCCACTGTCCCTCAGACCTTGTGGGGGGCCGGACTATATTTTGAAAAATGTATGTCCTATGCCCCACAAATAACCCAGAGATGCATTTTAAATAAAAGCACACATTCTACTCATGTAAAAACACCAGGCAGGCCCCACAAATAACCCAGAGGTGCATTTTAAATAAAAGGACACATTCTACTCATGTAAAAACACCAGGCAGGCCCCACAAATAACCCAGAGATGCATTTTAAATAAAAACACACATTCTACTCATGTAAAAACACCAGGCAGGCCCCACAAATAACCCAGAGGTGCATTTTAAATAAAAGGACACATTCTACTCATGTAAAAACACACTGATTGGACCGGCCCCCTGCTGAAAAAGTTTGCTGACCCCTGAGTCTACCCCATTGCCCAACCACATCTATGTCCCATTTTTCCAAACAGCTGGTGCCATTTCACTGATGGGAAACAGAAAATGTCAAGGCCCCTAATGCATGAGCAGCTCACCTGTAACATTCTAGAAGTTGTTCAGCTACAACCGCCACCATCCCTGACCACTGGCTAAAGGGGGTTGGAGTTCACCAAATTATGGAGGGCCACAGGTCCCCCACACCTGGCCTGAAGCAAACACTTCCTTGAGAGCTCAGCTGGTTAGAGGATAGTGCTGGCAATGCCAAGGTTGCAGGTTTGATCCCCGTATGGGACAACTCCATATGCCTTCCAACTCTACGATTCCCCAAATGCTCTTATGGAGAAAAATAAACCCAATGCCTAATGGCTCCAAAACTGCCTTCCAATTTTGTTATCCTTCATATTCCCACATTTTTAATCTCAAGAGCAGAGCTTAGCATTCCTCTTCATAAAGAACCACGCGGAAAGATTGTTTTTGCAGTGAGCTCTTAATTCACTGCTCCACTGAAGCAGCTAATTATATTTAATATATCTAATTCTAACACTAACCCATGTACATCCTCACACCTGATTTAAGCTGTCAGTTGTCCTGTCAGTCTTATGACTCATCTCTTCCCCTTCTCTAGTCCCTTGCCTGCCCCAACTTTCCTCCACATTCTCCGCAATCTTCTTAAATATCTCTTGGAGACTCTTGCACCACATGCTCGCCCTTGGAGTCTCATTGTCAAAGCACATGGCATAGCATATTAGAGAAAGGGGGGGGGAACCACAGGAAAGGGAACGAGGAAACAAAAAGAGATTAATGAAGGGCAAGGACGAGATATGATGTGCAGTCAGAAGAGGAGAGAGGAGATAATAAAAACCTGCAGGATTAAACTGTGTCGGGACTTTTTCCAAAAACTGACTTTCGTCCCCGGAGGATAATGCTTCTTGCGTTTAGCATTTTATTGGTAAAAGTCAAAAGCATCACTTTCCTCAAGTCTACAGAATGGAAAGGGGACAGGACTAGTCTCTGCTGCTGAAAGTTGGGCTTTCTTTGGGAAAGATTATGGTGCTGTGGGTTAAACCACAGAGCCTGGGGCTTGCCGATCAGAAGGTCGGCGGTTCGAATCCCCGTGACGGGGTGAGCTCCCGTTGTTCGGTCCCTGCTCCTGCCAACCTAGCAGTTCGAAAGCACGTCAAAGTGCAAGTAGATAAATAGGTACCGCTCTGGTGGGAAGGTAAATGGCATTTCCGTGTGCTGCTCTGGTTCGCCAGAAGCGGCTTAGTCATGCTGGGTATGTTTAGGGTGCTGGGTATGTCACATAGAGGAGGGAGAAAGGTTGTTTTCTGCTGCTCCAGAGAAGCGGACACGGAGCAATGGATTCAAACTACAAGAAAGAAGATTCCACCTAAACATTAGAAAGAACTTCCTGACAGTAAGAGCTGTTCGACAGTGGAATTTGCTGCCAAGGAGTGTGGTGGAGTCTCCTTCTTTGGAGGTCTTTAAGCAGAGGCTTGACAGCCACCTGTCAGGAATGCTTTGGTGGTGTTTCCTGCTTGGCAGGGGGTTGGACTGGATGGCCCTTGTGGTCTCTTCTGATTCTATGATTCTATGCTGGCCACATGACCCGGAAGCTGTACGCCGGCTCCCTCGGCCAATAAAGCGAGATGAGCGCCACAACCCCAGAGTCGTCCGCGACTGGACCTAATGGTCAGGGGTCCCTCTTTTCTTTCTTAAGTTCAGGAAAGAATGCACAACAAAAGGTGAACAGGCAACTTCCATTGGAAAGGCAGAAAAGCATTTGAAAAGGGTTGGGCTGTTCAGAATGGCACAGTTATGCAGGGGAAGGCCTTGTACTATGCTAGGTAGTTTGTGTCACACCTTGTGTACCGTTATAGTTGCTGTGCCCTGGTTATACCTAGACTGGACTACTGCTATGTTCTCCCCATGGGGCTGCCTTAACAGACAGTTCAGAAACCACAACTGGTATAAAATTTGGCTGCTAACTTGTTACCAGGAATGTGGCAGTCAGAACAGATCACATGGATATTGTACCAACTGCATTGCTTACATATTAATTTCCAGGCTTAATTTGAAGTACTGGTATTTGCCAAGTCCTAATAGCCTGGGGCCAGGTGATCTTATGAACTGTCTCACCTGCTCAGGCTGCAAGATTAAACTTCTTGGTGGTGGTTCCAGAACTATGACATTACCTCCATGGAAAGATCCAACAGGCTCCTTTTCTTCCAGCTTTAAGATAGGTTTTGAAAACTGTTCCTTCCCCACTGTTTTATTTGCTTTTATTGACACTAATTGCTTCTCCCTCCCCCCCCAAAAATACATACGGTATTAACTGTATTGTTTTATATATGCAGAAAAGTGGGATATAAAGAAACTGAATAATAATAATAATAATAATCAATAGTTGCCTGAATGATTATCCATGTTTGTTTGCTTATTACATTTTAAACCATGTTTAATAGTGTACAGAGGCTTGATATGGTATGATGGCAGTATATAACATCGCCCAGCTGTGAGTGTGAAGACCGCTCCCTGCATGGCCCTTTCCACCTGGCCTAGGGGGCTGGGCCCAAACTCACCCAGCCCTCCTATGTTAAATATGTATTCTGTAGTTGACCTCCTTTGTAATGTTTTGCTTTGAAATCTTTAAGATAACATTTTAGTTTTCTGCTATGTTGCTTTGAGTGCATACTCTATATTTGACTTTCTCCAGATTGTTTTATTGTTGTTTTATTGATTTAATACGCTGTAAACCGCTTTGAGGTTTTTCTTAAAAATATAAAGCGGTATAAGAAATTAAATAAATAAATAAATGTACACACAATATAGATAAGAATATTAACACAGCCAGCCATCCACTGCAGCAATCAGTGGAGCCAACTTGAGTAAAGTGGGGGTGGGGGAGCAGATAAGCCCCGCCCTGCATAATTCATCCAATGACATGGTGTACGCACACCATTTGAATGGCAATGCCCATCAATTTGGGGAGGGCCTGGTCCCCTCAAAAAAAAAATGGGGGGGGAGTGAAGGTCCCTAGGAGTTGGCTGCTATCACATCAATAGAAAACATTCAGCAGGATGTTCACAATAAATGGAACGCCACCCCCCTCCTCACTATCCAGCAGATTAAAAATCAAAGTTCCAAAACTGACATTGCTCCCTCACTAGCCCAAAAATTAATCAAGTCAACCCAGCGTGTTTCTTTCTTTTTTTACTTGCTTTTTAATCGCCTCACCCACAATAAAAGGGTTTTTTTTCGGGGGTGGGGCGGTTTTGCAAAGTCCGGCGCGAAGGCCAGCTACTGCGTATCAGAGGGGGCTGGTCCTCAAGAGATAGTCCGGCTTCCCTCCCCTCAGGGAAAACTGCAGCAAAAAGCAGAGCAGGAAGCTGGCAAAAGTTAGCCTGCTCTGCAGTTGCTACTCTCCTCCTGCTGGGGTTCCTCCCCTGCCCCGTCCGGTTTCCAGGGCTGCAATGCACTCTGCACATGCTCGGGCGCCCTCTCGGCTCTCAGGAACGCGAGCGCCCCCCGCACACACAGACACTCGCCTCCAAGTAATACAGGTCCTGCGTGGTGATCTGCGAATCCAGGTAATCCTCGTAGGTGTTGAACTGGGTGAGGATGTGGTCCAAGGTGGCGCTGGCGTCTTCGCCCTCGATGCCCGCCATCGCCGACGCTGCGCAGGCTCAGAGGCCGCGGCGTCCCTGACAACCGTCTCCATCCGCGGAGAAGCCCCGCCCACTCTCGTCCGAGCAGCCAATCGGCACGGCGGCGCTGGGGTCTGGCCACGCCCCCTGGGTCAAAGCGACCAATCGCTCGTCAGCGCTTTTCTTATGAATGGAACCCAAAGAGGCAGCCCGCGTAACTGATAGCATTTGGTTTGAGCGCTCAGCTCCCCGGTGTTTTTAGGGGCTGGATTCTGTAGCAGTTTCTATTCTCCGCTATTTCTCCCCCCCCCCCCGCGGTAAGCCCCATTCTGCCTTCAGTGGACCTTCCTCCCACCTGTATATCATAGAATCGTAGAGCTGAAAAGGAACCCCTAGAGTCATCTAGACTAACCCCCTGCAATGCAGGAATCTCAACTAAAGCATCCATGACAGACGGCCACCTAACCTCTGCTAAAAAACCTCCAAGGAAGGAGCCCACAACCTCCCGAGGAACAGCTATTACTGTCAGAAAGTTATTCCTGGTGTTTAGTTTTACCTCTTTAGTGCCCCGTGCAGCCTGAGCCAATGCATAGCTAAGTGAATCTCAGGATAGGGAGATAGCTCAGTCCTATGAAAGTCAGGTGCACCTAACCTATGGGGGGGGGGAATCAATGGGTTTTGACACACCTTACCCTGCAAACGTTTCTGTGCGCTGCTCTGGTTCGCCAGAAGCGGCTTAGTCATGCTGGCCACATGACCCGGAAGCTGTACGCCGGCTCCCTCGGCCAGTAAAGTGAGATGAGCGCCGCAACCCCAGAGTCGTCCGCGACTGGACCTAATGGTCAGGGGTCCCTTTACCTTTACCCTGCAAACAACTTGCCTGAAAGGCTGCAACCCAATGCATACTTAAAGGTAAAGGTACCCCTGACAGTTAAGTCCAGTCGCGAACGACTCTGGGGTTGCGGCACTCATCTCGCTTTACAGTATACCTGAAGGAGCGTCTCCACCCCCATAGTTCAGCCCGGACACTGAGGTCCAGCGCCGAGGGCCTTCTGGCAGTTCCCTCACTGTGAGAAGCCAAGTTACAGAGAACCAGGCAGAGGGACTTCTCGGTAGTGGCACCCGCCCTGTGGAACGCCCTCCCACCAGATATCAAAGAGGACAACAACTACCAGACTTTTAGAAGACATCTGAAGGCAGCCCTGTTTAGTTCCCTAAACAAGCGTTTAATGTTTGATGGATTACTGTATTTTAATATTTTTTTAGAAGCCGCCCAGAGTGGCAGGGGAAGCCCAGCCAGATGGGCGGGGTATAAATAAATTATTATTATTATTATTATTATTTTATATTACAGGCCGAGGGAGCCGGCGTTTGTCCACTCCGCGGACAGTTTTTCTGGGTCATGTGGGCAGCACACCAGAAACCAGAGCAGCGCACGGAAATGCCGTTTACCTTCTCGCCGGCGCGGTACCTATTAATCTACTTGTGCTTTTTGGCGTGCTTTGGAACTGCTAGGTTGGCAGGAGGAGGGACCGAGCAACAGGAGCTCACCCTGCCACGGGGTTTCGAGCCGCCGACCTTCTGATCGGCAAGCCCAAGAGGCTCAGTGGTTTAGACCACAGCGCCGCCCGCATACTTACTTGGTATACTTACCTGGCCCTGGGAGCAAATCCCATATCACTTCTATATAAGAGTGGTCCCTCCCAACACATAAACTGAGTGTAAGGTTCATCACTGACATATGAATTCCTTACAGAAGATCATCAGTTTTTGTGCCATATTGGAGAACTGCTGAGCTCAAAGCGCGCTGGGACCGCTGGCTGTTTATTTATTTAATAAGGTTATTTTTAACCTGCTTCTCAATCGAAGATTCCCAAGGCAGAGCACAATTAAAATTGATTAGCTGACACTGAAGTATTAAGGAAACTTTCTGTAGTTTCCCACATCATGGTTCAGAGCTGGGCTGCCCCACCTAGAGGCAAGGTGAGGCAACTGCCTCGGGTGGCAGAAGCCACAGGGGCAGCAGATCCAGCCTTTAAAAGTGCTTTGCCTGGCGCTGCTACCGCGGTGGTAACAACGGCCACTACAGTGGCCTCTCAGCGAATAGGAGGTGCTGCTGGTCTCCTCCCACCCCCGGGGGGGGGGGAAGGGGCTGCCCTCTGGAGTCTCCTGGGCTCTGATTCAGAGCAGGCCCCTTCCCCCCCCCCCCACCAATGCTATGGCCTTTGATTCCCACTTTAATATTGGGTAAGGTTGGTTTGATTCCTGCTCTGCTTGTTCTTCACTCATCCCTTCTTCCCTGGCAGGGACGCCATATTGTGGTTCGCCTAAGGTGCCGGAATTTACTGGGCTGGTCCTAATTCAGAGTTGCAAGCTCAGAAGTAAGCCCCGTTGAATTCAATGGGGTTAACTCCCAAGCCAGTGGGTATAGGATTGCATCCCCAGTTTTGGTGAGTTGCCCGGATCCTTCTTAAGTGCGGCCCCTTTTTTTGTTACCTTCTTAGTCTACATCCAGGTAGTTTAGTTCTATATTAAGATACCATAATGCACCTTTCTTTCCTTTTAAAGCTCTCTCTAGAAATTAAAAGAATAAAACCAAAAGGTTAGGCAGCAGAAACAAGTGTCTTACTCACAGCTGATATTGCCAGAGCCTGAGACAAAAAAATTCCAAAGGGCAGGCACAAACACACACACTGCTTGATGGTTAAAATATAATAATAAATTAACACAGGAATGGGGGAGTAGCTGGATCGTGGTCCGTTGGCCACATTTTTTGTAGACCTTAACTGGGTTAAATATCCAACTAATGTATACTTTGAGCATACCAGTTAATGGACTACATCCATTTATTTCAATGGGTCTACTCTGAGCTTGACTAGCATAGAATATAATCCATTGTGCTTGTTGATTGCTGGGGTTCTTGCAACTAGAGATGGACTAGGTGGAGCTCAGTTTGATTCAGGAACCTGAATCAATTGATTTGCTGATTAAACCTGATGTTTAAACCTGATGTTTAAAACTGAAAAGCTGCATCCTCTGGATCACTCAACACAGATAAGCTACGTATGCTTTAACAATGAAGAAATCCAATGCACTCTGGTCTTAAACATTTAAACACCATTACAGGGATTCTACTAAAACAAAACAAAAATGCAGATAACGCAAGTCACCCGCCACCTCCTAGAGGCCAAGGGGCCTTTGCCTCCCCCAATAAAATATTTGAGGGGGCCAGGGGTCCCCAAAGCTGATGGGCATCGCCATTCAAATGTATGTGTGCCATGGCATGTGATTGATTACGTGGGGCAGTATTTTATTCAAGTTGGCACCCCTGCACCCACCTCTGCTTCAATTATGCCACAGATCCGCTATCTCTAGGAGGCAGGCTGCCCCAGCCTGTCTAATGGTAGGGCCAGCTTTGTTCCCCGGATGCAAACCTCCTGGAGGGGCCATCAGAAGTCTCACACAGTCTCTTCCAGCATAACAGTTCAACAATCTAATTTCAAAGTCTCAAGGAGCTCTACTGAGCAACAGCATTCACCATTTGCCTTCCCAAGAGATTCCCTAAGGAGCAAGTTGAATCTTCGCCCTGCCTGATCAGTACCGGAGAGATTCTTCTCTTACCGTCTGATGGTCTGGAAGCATGTGGCGAGGATAACCTGATGTGACTTTCTCTCTTGTAGCTTTCTCTTCCTATTATTAGTGTAACTCGCGCTGCAAGTGTTTGCGCAAAAATATGGGAGAAAGCCCCATGAAGGCTAGCTGAAAGGTAACTAACGAGCTTAGGAAAAGTGCCACCTTTCGTGGTAGGTTTTTAGTTACAGCCACACAGTGCTCTGAGAGAAAGAGAAGTGTGTGTATCTGCACTGGTGGGTCAGTGCTGGCATTTAACTCCAGAATTCTAGTCTTAGCAAAGAGAAAAATAGGTCACATGAAAAATGATGCTATAAGAGAACTGTTAAAGGACAAGAAGCATATGTTGAGCACAGTTGGAGCAGCAAGCCAGCATCTATATCCACTAGAAACCTCTCTGCATCAGTCAAAAAAGAAGAAGGAAATGACAGCTGTGTTTCTTACATCTCTCTTGTGCCATCCGATATGCTGATTCAGTTCACGATCCGAGCTCTTCCTGATGTCACCCAGAAGATTGCTTCCTTCCACATATACTGTATCTACCTGCACCATAAATTCTGGTCCATGCAGTTTGAAATCTATCTGGAGTAGATGGTCAATACAGAACGATTGTTTCAAATGGTTTTTTAAAAAGATTTTTACAATGCTGTACTACTCCACCCTGACGTTTTCTGAGAGGGCAGTCTGTAAATACCCTTTATGAATAAATAAATAAGGTTCCCCTACCCCTGCAACCTGCCCTGATTTGACTCTCACTGAAGCCATGACAGGTAGGACTAGGGCAGGGGTAGGCAACCTAAGGCCCGGGGGCCAGATGCGGCCCAATCGACTTCTAAATCTAGCCCACGGACGGTCCGGGAATCAGTGTGTTTTTACATGAGTAGAATGTGTCCTGCATCTCTGGGTTATTTGTGGGGCCTGCCTGGTGTTTTTATATGAGTAGAATGTGTGCTTTTATTTAAAATGCATATCTGGGTTATTTGTGGGGCATAGGAATTTGTCCATTCCCCCAAAAAATATAGTCTGGCCCCCCACAAGGTCTGAGGGACAGTGGATCAGCCCTCTGCTGAAAATGTTTGCTGACCCCTGATGTATGCTGTAAAAATAATAATAATAATAATAATAATAAATTTTTATTTATACCCCGCCCTCCCCAGTCAGGACCGGGCTCAGGGCGGCTAACATCAACAAAAATCACAATAAAATATAAAAACCAATTAGTTAAAATACAAGTTAAAAACCAGTTTAAAATGCCAATTCATTTAGCGCCCATTACCAAACCAAAGGGAGGGAACCATCAAACTTAAGTGTCCGACCCGAAGGCCAGGTGGAACAACTCTGTCTTGCAGGCCCTGCGGAAAGATGTCAAATCCCGCAGGGCCCTAGTCTCTTGTGACAGAGTGTTCCACCAGGTTGGGGCCAGAACTGAAAAAGCCCTAGCCCTGGTTGACACCAGTCTGGCAGCCTTGTGGCTCGGGATCTCCAGCAGGTTATTATTTGTAGACCTTAAGGTCCTTTGCGGGGCATACTGGGAGAGGCGGTCCTGTAGGTATGAGGGTCCTAGGCCGCATAAGGCTTTAAAGGTCAAAACCAGCACCTTGAACCTGATCCTGTACTCCACCGGGAGCCAGTGAAGCTGGTAAAGCACTGGATGAATGTGGTCCCGCGGCAAGGACCCCGTAAGGAGCCTCGCCGCGGCATTCTGCACCCGCTGGAGTTTCTGGATCAACTTCAAGGGCAGCCCCGTGTAGAGCGAGTTACAATAATCAAGCCTGGAGGTGACCGTCGCATGGATCACTGTGGCCAGATCCGGGCGAGAGAGGTAAGGGACCAACTGCTTGACACGTCGAAGATGGAAAAATGCCACCCTTGCTGTGGCTGCAACCTGCGCCTCCATGGAAAGGGAGGCATCGAAGGTTACACCCAAACTCTTGACAGAAGGCACTGGCACTAATTGGGCCCCCGCAAGAGATGGGAGTTGGCCCCCCAACCCCATGTCGCCCCGACCCAGCCAGAGGACCTCTGTCTTCGAAGGATTTAGCTTCAACCAGCTCCCACGCATCCATCCAGCCACAGCTTCCAAACACCTGGTCAGTGTGTCTGGGACCGAGTCAGGGCGGCCGTCCATCAACAGATAAAGCTGGGTGTCATCAGCATATTGATGACAACCCAGCCCAAAACTCCGGACAATCTGGGCAAGAGGGCGCATAAAGATGTTAAAGAGCATTGGGGAAAGGATTGCGCCCTGCGGGACTCCACACACCAAGGAGTGCCGCGGCGACAACTCCCTCCCTAGCGCCACTCTCTGTCCCCGACCTGAGATAAAGGAGCGCAGCCATTGTCGGGCTGTGCCCTGAATCCCCACATCGGCAAGGCGGTGATCCAAAAGTTCATGATCGACCATGTCAAAGGCTGCTGACAAGTCTAAAAGGATCAGCAGTCCCGACCCGCCTTGATCCAGCTGTCTACGGAGATCATCTGTTAGCGCGACTAAAGCCGTCTCGGTCCCATAACCAGGGCGAAAGCCGGACTGGAATGGATCCAAAGCCGAAGTTTCCTCCAGAAATCCACCAAGCTGTTCAGCAACCGCTCTCTCAATTACCTTACCCAGGTACGGAAGATTCGAAACCGGGCGGTAATTGGATAGATCTAAAGGATCTAAAGATGTTTTCTTTAAGAGCGGACGCACCACTGCTTCCTTCAACTCCCCTGGGAATGTCCCGGTGCCAAGGGACAAGTTGATAATCTCGCCCAGGGGGGCCCGCACCTCGTCTGGACAAGCTCTAATCAGCCAAGACGGGCACGGGTCAAGGGAGCAAGTGGTGGGCCTTCCAGCTCGGAGGAATCTGTCAACATCGGCAGGGGATATCCGATCGAAGTGGTCCAATACTGGACCCGAGGACAGTCGAGGGGCCTCCAGTTCTGTTAATGTATCCCTGTTGCACACTGTTATGGTATTAAGAAGTATGCAAATAAATAATAAATAATAGATAAATATCAATAAGCAGATGAGGCGGAAAGCCAATCTCCCTGCCGTCGTTTGCATTTCAAGGTGGAACTCCAAATGCAGATATTCCGAATAACTCAAGCGTCTCATTTGCCATAGTGTCTTCCAAGGTGAATCATTCTCGATGCTGAACTCATTTTCAGAGCCAGCTGCAAAGAACAAGCAACAATCTGAACATGTATGGGGAGTCAGAAACAGACGCATTTGATGAAACAGAAGTGCTCTGGGAGGGGCTGCTGTACAAGCTTTTGCAAAACCCATGAACTGTGATCAAAAGCCTGAGCCGACGGAAGAGACTCTCCTGCTATCGCATTTATCCTCAAGGACAGATAGATTGCCAGGACTGCATTATTTAGGGATGCACAGAGCCGAGAAAGTGATGAGGGATTCAAAACGGAGAACCTCCTCTCAACTCTGAAGGCGACAATAATAAAAGAGCCTTGCAGGATTGTTTCTTTGAGAATCTTAAATTGAAAATATATTGTCCTTTTCACGCTTGCAAGACTTTGCTCCCCTAAGGTTACATTAACTTCAATGGAACCAGGTTCTGGAAGGGTGGGGCTCAGGATCAGGGGTCCCAAATCACTTGCAGGGATGAATGAATCTGTCAGTTTCTCATTTCCGCCGCCCCCTGCCCCCCCAGTCTTAAGGTCAGTTCTCCACATTCTTGCATCAGGTTGCAATTCTTTTCCTCATGAAATTTTGTGAGCATTTTAGTGCAAATTTTTCCTGATATACACATTTTTGCATGGACGTTTTCCAAATATGCATGCTTTGGCAAGCAATTTTTTCTCATATGTTGCAGTTTCCTATGTTGCCTATATGCAATTTTCTGCACACATTCCTCTAATGTACACAAACTCTGCCTTCACCAACTTGGCACTGGCTGAGGCTGGTGCCAGTTGCAGAACTCAACATCTGGAGGGCACCAGGTTGGCAAAGTCTGAAGACTGACAGAGCGCATTCCATATTCTGCAACAATATGGAAGCGTTTCACCAGCTGGCTTCAAAGATCAAACGGTCCACATTTCCAACATGCAAATCCCGTGTTTGTTTGCCTTGTGTCTATTCAGAAGCCGCAAGCCGCAGTGATGGGTGCATATGCGTTGAATTGCCATGACAGCTGTTCTGAGATAGGGTCATTACGGCTAATGCGAAAGGAGGGGAAAGGCCATTACAGTAATCTCAAATATGCGTGTTGTAACTGCAGTTTCCCAAACAGCCTAAGGATGTAAGGCCTGCTATATCAAAATAAATGTCTATCTTTGGCAGAATCTGGTTTCCAACTGTGGCTGTTTGAAATTGGGCAAGAAGGAAAATGCCCTCCCCTGTTGCTTTTATCCAAAGGACCGTATGAAGCTGCCTTATATAACAAGTCATATGGGGGGGGGGCTAACAGCCTGTGAGGGCGGGGCTAGCATATGGGGGGGGACTAGCATCCCAGGGGGTGGGGCAAGCACCCCAGGGGTGCTCCGCCCACAGTGAGTGTCCCGGGGTGTGTGCTGCCTGCGCTGAGTGTCCCAGGGGGCGGGGCGGTGATGTGACCCCCCAGGAATGACACCCGGGGCGGGGCGCACCCACCTTGCTCCGCCTCTGCTTTCAACCAATGTGCTGTGGCACCCTGGGGGGCCTTGAATGATGGTCAGGGGTGCCGTGGGCAACACTGGCCTCTGTCCCTCTTTGCTTCCCTCCCTCCTTTGATGCCCTCTTGTGTCTCTGCCTCCCCAAGGCTTGCACAGCTCTTTGTTGCAGCAGCCCTGGCTATAAGCTCCGCAGGCGAATGGTGCCTCTTGGAAGCATCTCTCTTTGGGGCAGGGGGAGCGGCTCAGGGACCAGGGACCAGGAACAGGAGCAGCAGCGGCCCAGAGGACTCCTAAGGAGAGGGGAGGTATTATTTGTATCTTTATTCTATATCTTATTTTGATTTATGTGGAAATTGTTCAGGTTGGTTGTATATTTGTTGATGTTTTGTTTATTGCTCATTTGTTATGTTGCAATTATGTGTTTTTTCATGTTGCAAGCCACATTGAGCATGGTTATAACTTTGGAAAGGCGGCACACAAAATTATGTATGTATGTATGTATGTATGTATGTATGTATGTATGTCCTGAAGTTCTGTCTCTGATAGCACCATTAAATTAGCTGATTAAATTAGCTATTGTGGTTAAAAGCCATCAACAAATCTCTTCTCCATGGATCTGTCTTCTCTCTCTCTCTCTCTCTCTCTATATATATATAGGGTGATGACCTTCAGTGCCTCTTGTGGCAGCTAATGGGGAAGGATCTCATCCCAATCACAGAGCAAATGCCTTACTTGCAGAAAGTTCTGTGCCAAACTCTGGTGACTTCATACAAGTCTGGGAAAGAGAATGATACCCTAAGACCAGGGCCGGCGCATCCATTTAGGCGAACTAGGCAGTTGCCTAGAGCGCCAAAATGGAGGGGGCGCTGGCCAGCCTGCCCCCGCCCCCCCGCCGCCGCCCCAACCAGCGGCGGAGCGAGCTGGTTAGGGCAAAAACTGCGGCGGCGGGGGCGCCAAAATGGAGGGGGCGCTGGCCAGCCTGCCCCTCGCCCCCCGCCGCCGCCCGGTGCCGCCCCAACCAGTGGCGAAAATCGCGGTGGCGCGGGGCGCCCGGCGGGCAGGGGGCGGGGCACCGTACGTCATGCGCAATGATGTCACGTGCCCCGCCCCCTCGCCTAGGGCGCCAAAACCCCTAGCACCGGTCCTGCCTAAGACCATCCACTCCACTTCACTTCCAGTCTTTTTCTGTTCCCCAGTTGCAGTCTTCAACTTTTCTCTGTCCCCAATGGTCTTTTTTTATGTTAGATGGTACATCTTTTTTCATCTCAGTTGGCTCAAGACATTTTGGTACCTGAGGCAGAAAATCCAAATGCTCCCACTCCTTGGTTGTAACAAAATGTAAGAATAAACTAAATGATAGCCAATTTCCTGCTGTTTAATGGTACCTCAAAATCTGCTTCCAAGGGCAGACCAGCCTAATAGCAGAGTTTCAGAAAAAAGCCTTGTTATTCTGCAGCCCAATGAGATTTCATACGGACGCATTGTGTGGATGGCACTTCTTTGTAACACACATACCAATTAGGAAAAGATTTCCGTGTTCCTCTTTCAAAGAGAGGCACAAAAGTGTCAGGCTAGGTTTTGGAATTCTAAAGCACCGGAAAGAAACCTGCAGTCAGGTAAAATAATGCTAAGGGAGCACTACTTTAATTGTACCCTAGAGGAAGAAAATGAAGATGAAAAAGGCAAGAGTCATATTGCTTTTTCTGCAGAATCTCACCAGGTTGCACTGAAGTCTGGAAAATCAACTCCTTTCCTATCAAAGGCGAAAACGACTAAAGTGAAAATAATTATTTATTACATTTATATCCCTTCTTCCTTCCACAGAATCCAAGGTGGTGTACAAAGTGTTCCAGGTGGTCTCAATGATATCCTGTGTTTTGTTCTGGGCTGAGGCCAAAGCCTGAGATATGAGTAATTAACTGGAGATTGCATATTTGCCAGTGTCTCTGGGGTGCAGAAAGCCTGTGCATTTAAAACTTCGATTAGTTTTAATTGGCTGGTTAATTCTGCTTTGCATACAGAGGCTCAGTCGCATACCCTCCAACATATTGAGCCCCCAAACCGGGAATCACATCGTCCTGGCCATGTTCCCACACAAGTCATGCAACCCGTGTGAGATTATGGAGCTCAAAAGATGCAAGGGGGGCATGCTTGCATGAGTTTTTTAACTCATATGGATATAACAAGCAAACCAATTGTATTTTTAAAACCTATCATTTCCTTCACACTTTTGTAAATAGCAGTTTGCAATTGTACATGCCTTTGTGCAGGGGGGCCAATGCCGGGGGGGCAACCCTTTGTCCACCAGTGTTGTTTGGGGGCACCCCAATGTTCAAAAAAATCAGGGCCAAGCATGGAGCCAAGTGTGGTTTCAGTGCCCAGGTCCTTCTCCTCCTCCTCCTCCTGCTGCTGCTGCTGCAGAGGGGAAGGAGAGGAAAGTGACCCCCTGGCTGTTCACGGCTGCGGCAGAAGCAGCAGGAGCCGGCAGCCATTGAAGCTGTACTGCCGCCATGTTCAGTTCTGCCCCTTAGCTCCTCCCGAAGTCCTGACTCAATGCCAGGATGTCGCACACATGACGCCCCGCAGCTCCCTCACAAGTTGGTACCTCTGTCTATAACAGGGGTCAGCAACCTTTTTCCGCCGTGGGCCGGTCCACCGTCCCTCAGACCATGTGGTGGGCCGGACTATTTTTTGTGGGGGGGGCGGGGATGAATGAATTCCTAAGCCCCACAAATAACCCAGAGATAGATTTTAAATAAAAGCACACATTCTACCGTCCGCGGGCCGGATTGAGAAGGCAATTGGGCCGCATCTGGCCCACAGGCCTTAGGTTGCCTACCCCTGGTCTATAACGTCATCTGAAGATGCAGCTTCGTCTGAACATCAGTGGTCATGTCTTCAAACTAGTGTGCAATGATGTTCTCTATTCCCCACTCCTCAACTAGTGTTTCCACAAACCTAATAATAATAATAATAATAATAATAATAATAATAATAATAATTAATACACATATTTTTCACAGGGTTGTTTTTTTTTTGAAAGAGAGGGACTAGAATATGTTCCTGGGATTCCCTAGGGAAAGGGAAAGGGTGATAGACTAAGGCAGGCTTCCTCAATCTCGGCCCTCCAGATGTTTTGAGACTATAATTCTCATCGTCCCTGACCACTGGTCCTGCTAGCTAGGGATCATGGGAGTTGTAGGTCAAAAACATCTGGAGTGCTGAGGCTGAGGAAGCCTGGACTGCGCCTGGAAAGCACAGGTCTGAGCAGTTTTCCGTTTGCCCCGCCACTTTCCCTGGGAAAACCCGCCCCGAATTGAAGCAAATGTCCACCTGTGGAAAGCTCGATACTATGCCCACTTGCAGGGGTTACGCTGTGTGACTTGCACATGCGGGTTTTAAACAACAACAACAACAACAACAACAACAGCAAGTATAAACACATACTGGAAGCACAATTGTCTTGTAGTAATTTAGAAAGAAAAGGCCCACAACCACACCGTGTTGTTTACAAGCCAGCAGAGGTGTGTACTTTATTATGGCATCATTGTCATTTGCAATATTCTTAGTGGTGGAGAAGCTTAGGGAAATCTCTTTTCATTCATTATTAATAGGAACACTGAACGGTGTTTTTTTTTAAAAAAAACTTGGTATGAAATGAGACACTGTTAGAAAAAGTGGGGTTGTCATCATTCAGGAAAGAGAGAAAGAGAGAGACAGAACTCACACTTCCTAAGTGTGTGCTGGTGGTAATGTTGTTCTGCACACTTATTTATTTTTTCATTTTGCAGTCAACCTCTAAATGGATCACATGGCTTTTTGCTATTGCCAATATGCAACTGAAAGATATTAGTATGAGTAACAAGATTAAAGCGTATGTTCCATCATTGCAAACGCGACTGCTGGTTGGTCAGGGGACAGGGAGAGGTCAGGGGACTCCTGCCCTTTGCCTTAGCAAAGGTCTGATCTGCCAAATTCAGCTGATGAAGCTTTCAATGGCACAGAGTTAAATGTTTCGCTCGCTGCAGATCAAACTGTTGTTAAAGGACTGGTTATTCAGAAGCTGATCATCCCAATTGCAAACCACTTTTTTTAAAAAAAGGAAATTTGTTAAGGCCTACTTGGTGATGCTTTTGAATTATGGTGCTGGAGGAGACTCTTGAGAGTCCCATGGACTGCAAGAAGATCAAACCTATCCATTCTTAAAGAAATCAACCCTGAGTGCTCACTGGAAGGACAGATCCTGAAGCTGAGGCTCCAATACTTTGGCCACCTCATGAGAAGAGAAGACTTCCTGGAAAAGACCCTGATGTTGGGAAAGATTGAGGGCACAAGGAGAAGGGGACGGCAGAGGATGAGATGGTTGGACAGTGTTCTCGAAGCTACTAACATGAGTTTGGCCAAACTGCGAGAGGCAGTGAAGGATAGGCGTGCCTGGCGTGCTCTGGTCCATGGGGTCACGAAGAGTCGGACACGACTGAACGACTGAACAACAACAACAACTTGGTGATTGGTTCCGTTTTCTGATAGTACTCATTTTACCTATACAACACAGCGAGGTTTTATGCATAATTATTTACTTCGAACGTCTGTATAAAATGGTTTCACCACTGACATGTAGAAGCTGCACAGATTCACCATGGATTTTGGAAAAGGCCTTTCAGATACCAGCACAACTGCTTATTGCCCAAAATGCCTTGCTGAAAATAAAATAAATCGCATTTTCTCCATACGCAGTGTTAGGGATTATAAATACATGATAACAAAATCACACAAATTAATAATTGTCCATGGAACAACTTTCCTCGCAAGACAGCAAAAGGGATGAGCTCAAATAACATCCATTGAGCCCAGGATTCTCTTTCCTGCAGAAGCCGCTATAAACAGATGCCTCTGCGATGCTCACAGCCAAGGCGTGAAAGCAATAAAGCCATCCTTGTGTCATCTGTTCCACCACCTGGTATGAAGAGGTGTATTGATCTTGCCTTGAATATCGCTTCCTTTAATTATTAAGCTGATCTCACATTTGTTATTATTTTTAAAGCATTAGATGGTTTTCTTCTACTGACATTCGGATTTTCCAGCGTACAAGGCGACTGGGCGTATAAGACGACCCCCAACTTTTTATGTTAAAAAACAGAGTTTGGGGTATACACACCCAGCCTGGGCTCCGTGGCGGCTGAGATGGCGGCGGCGGCAGCTGGAGCAGCGGGGAGAGCCTCCCCTCTCCCCGCACAGGAGCCCATCGCGCTCCATGGCGGCTGAGGCAGCACACGCACCCAGCCAGCGGCGGGGCGGAACCCCGCATCGTGTCGTGTCGCCTGAAAAACTATACCCGGCGTACAAGACGACCCCCGATTTTAGAGAAGATTTTCCGGGATTAAAAAGTCGTTTTGTATGCCGGAATATACGGTAATATGGGACTTTGCCAAGTTTAGGATGTCTCTCCAAACATGACACTTACATACCTTCCATGAACAAAGTTAACATCACAGTTTCAAGATCTATGCATTGCTCTTTAATACTTATCAGTGCCCTCATCCATCAAGGAGACAGTGGACGCCCTAACCTTGCATATCGGTCCTGGTTTTGCACAAGGCCTAGGTCACAGTGGTGGCTAACCTTGGCACTCCAGATGTTTTGGGACTACAACTCCCATCAGACCTGACCACTGGTCCTGTTAGCTAGAGATGATGGGAGTTGTAGTTCCAAAACATCTGGAGTGCCAAGGTTAGCCACCACTGGCCTAGGAGATGAGGGGTGAAACATGATGCTCTTGCCAAGCAAATGCAGGCCACGCCCTCAATTGCTTCCATGTTGACCTCCAGGCAGGTTCATGAATCCTATATGTGCTAAGTCACAGCAAATTGCTTTCTCTTTCATGCAACTGAGCATAAATTCCAGTTGGGGTTGAATGTATGGCACTAGGATGATTCAACTTCCAAAAGGAAAGAAGAGAGGGGAGAACATATGTTGTAGGTCTTGACTCGAGGGAGGTGCTATGTGAGGACTGTGAACCTAGATCCCTGACCCTGGTGCAAAAGCAGACATTGCAAGAAGCATGGAGTTGCCGTTGTAGTAGACTATAGAGCCCTGTATCCAATTAATGAGTTAAGAAGCTGCCTTACATGGAGCCAGGCCATTGGTCCAGCCAACTCAGAGGGGTTTCAGATGGGTCTCTCTCAGCCCTACATGGAAATGTCAAGGATTGAACCTGAATCTTATGCATGCTAAGTCTGCTCCACTTCCGGGTGGGGAGGAGTTGCAGACGGTCCACATGGCCACTCACTTTGTTCCGGGGGCGGGGGGGGCGGGATTGCATCCCACATCATCAGGAGGGTCCCGGCCATAGCTGTCAACCCTCGCTTTTTTTGCGGGAACCTCTCTTATTCCAATGCCGTTTCCCGCTGCTATCCCAGATTGTTGATATCCCTTAAATTTCCCGGATTTCAAAGGAAGCAGCTCCTCTCCCTCCCTGCCGGCCAGGGAGGCTCCTCAGCTGCGTTGCTCGGCTGCCAATAAGGAGTCTGAGACCGACTGGGGGATGAGCTTGCATGCCTTGTGCAGCCAGACCCTCATGCCCAACCAGACAGACAGCCTGCCTGCCGTCTATGCGCTTGCTCTTTTGCTCACCCGTTCGCGCGCAGCCTCTGGAGCGCAGGGTGGCGAGGCTACTTGGTGCCATTGCACCGCCCTCGCGGCATCCCTTATTTTCAAATCTGAAAGTTTGAGAAAAAATCCCTTATTTTCAAATCTGAAAGTTTGAGAAAAAATCCCTTATTTTCAAATCTGAAAGTTTGAGAAAAAATCCCTTATTTTCAAATCTGAAAGTTTGAGGAAAAAATCCCTTATTTTCAAATCCGAAAGTTTGAAACAATCCCTTATTTTCAAATCTGAAAGTTGACAGCTATGGTCCCGGCCACGCCATAGCTCCGGCCAACCAATCCAGCTGGCCTGGCCGGGACCATTTAAGCCTCTGCGCGAGCCTGGGAACTTCCTTCTGGCTCGGTTTTCTGATCTCCCGCCCTCCCCTCCCCTTTTCAGGTTCTGACACTGGCCTGGCTATGGACCTCGGTTGGTCTCCGTTGAGGGGCCTGGTAGGAATTTTCCCACTTGGCAAATTGGCTTGGGCCATTTGGTTTTCGCCTACCTCGTAGCAATCGTCACAACTTTGTAAGGTTTGGCGATTAGGCATTGGGTGACCTTATGATGGGGGAGGGGAGGCCTGGCCATCACCTGCCCCTCCAATATTAAGGGTATTCCGTTAAAGGAATCCAGGGGTGTGGATCTTGTCCAAAGCCCGGGACGGGGCTAGGGCCATGCCACGACCCCATCGGGAACCCTGGGGGAGTTCGAGTTGGTTTGCATCGGCGGGGCTCCCCCTCTTGGTGGTTGACCCTTACAGGACTCGCGGCATGGCGGGCAGGAGTCAGATATAGTCGGGTCTATTCCAATGCCTAAGCCAATACCGCTCACATTCTGTAACGAATAAATTTGTAGCCTGAATTTGCCCAATAACCATTAACCTAATATACTGTGTCTTTGTGTCTTACTCATCAATGGTGGGTGGCCTCGGAGTCTTGACACGCAAGCATGTGCTCTATGACAGCCTATGTCTCCTTTCCAAATGCCCTCTTGTAAAAAGGCACTTGGAAGAGCCGGGTCTGTCTCAGCTTTCTTTTCCTTTCATTTACTAAAATGCCCGGCTTTTCCAAGTGCTTTATGATAACACACAAACAATGACGTCCCTTCCTGATGACATCATCCAGGTGGTCTTCCGGTTAATCCTTTTGTATTGTTGTTCTAGAGTCTAGTCACTAAGGGACCGTACACACTTTTGTTTGTCTGAATTAAAACAAACGTCAGTCCACAGGAAAACTGACTGGCGTTTGTTCCAATTCAGCAATGAACAGGGGGTTTTCCTGAGGAAAGCAGTGGGACAGCAAAACAAACAAAAAACCAACCTATCGGACCCATGACTAGAAACAAAAGTGTGAATTGGTCCTAAGTGGTTCCGAGTAGAGTTTGGCATTTCCGCTGGCTGTTCTGTTCTTCTTTAAGAGAAAGAATAAAATAAAATCACTTCACCTTTGATTACATATTGAAAAGCTGTAGGTGTCCCAGCTTCTCCCACTGGGTCTCATCCTTTCCCTTCTAACCTCCGAAGACTCAAGATTGGTTTGCCAGGTTGCAGTCTAGAGAATACGATGCATCTGAATTTTCTCAGTACAGTAGGGGGGAAAGGCAGTCGCAGACTGCTCCCACTGCCCAATTCTTTTCCAGACACCTTAATTATCTGCCTTCACCTTGCAGGTGCAAGAGGGGGCAGATGATGGAACTCGGTAGGGAAAGGGTTGCCTTACTTCCTGCTTATCTCCTGACAGCTCTGGTCGCCTCTCCTAAAAAAGGAGCTGGAAAAGGTTATGAAAATGGCGATCATAATGCGAATAGAGGCGTATTTAAGGTTGCTTCTGAATACCAGTTGTTGGGAACAACAGGAGGGGAGAGTCTTCTTGTGCATTGCGTGCAGCTTTTCTGCAGGCATCTGGTTAGCTCCTGTGAGAACAGGATGCTGGACTTGATGGGCCATTGGCCTGATCCTGCAGGCTCTTCTTCTTATGCTATGTTCTGCTGCAGCAGGTGATTCAAAGGCAAATGAGCATCCTATTCCTTCCCTTGAGCCCTTGGTGTAAAGTGACTCTCCATCGGAGCTGGAGCTGTTTACACCAGTCCCAGGCTACGATTGAGCAGGACAGGGAACCAAATCCTGCTCTAGGCCTGCACTCAGGTTTCTACTCCTTACGGATGGAATGATAGGTTTACAAGTGTGTGGGAAACACCTGTTAAAATCTCAAGAGCCAGAGGGGCTTGAAGAGTCAAGGTTTCCACTGGCCAGAGAGTCCGGCTTTGCTTCAGTGCTCTCTAGAGCTCCTTCGCCATGGCCAACAGGAGTCCAGAAAAAAAGACCCCTTCCTCAAAAAGCCATGTGAATAAACCATGTAAAGTGGGGAGAGATTTGCACAATGTATGCATGTCACATAATGCAGGTTGTCTTGCTGCAGAACTGGTTCCGTACTGCTGCATCAAGTTTTATCCTTCTTTGCCCAAGTGCAGGCTTGTATACGGTCCTGCCCTTGATCAGGCAAACAAAGAAACTGTGACCAGATCATTATGAGTCAGTCTCACTGGCGGGGAAATCCCTATTTTACAGAGATGGTTCTCAACTTAAAGTTGCAGCCCTGCAGCAACAGATCACCCGTAAGTTAACACATGGCTCTTTGTGTATGTGTGTGTGTGTGTGTGTGTGTGTGTGTGTGTGTGTGTGTGTTCAATCTGTCTGGGTGTCAAGAGCAGCCCAATGTATCTTCAGAGGTGGTCTGATCCTATGTGACACATGATCAGCCTTTAAATAGTCGCAAGGAGAGCGGGAAGAGCAACAAGGACTATTCACCTTTGGAAAAGGAGTCTCAGGGGAGTGTTTTTCACGCTGAGTAAAACACTTGTTAAGCGGAGGAGACAGCAGCGGTTGTTATCTGATCCACCTTTGGGGTGGGTCTTGCCTCCCTCCATCTCTCTCCTCTAAAGCAGCTTAGTCTCTTTGGACCTATAATAGCAGGAATTCCAGAGGCTCATGGCAGAGGTATTTTAAACGCAGACATTGAAGCGATGAGGTTGATGGACAGAATAAGACTTCTCCTTCCAGCTGTCCAAGGAACAGCGGGAGGGGGAATGGAATCAGGGTCATTTGGAACGGAAGAGCTTTCCTTCCTCGATCTTGATCCCCTCATTTGCCTCCCCGTAGGGTGGGGAGGGGGAGAATAAACACAGAGAGCAAAAGGTCTGGACAGACAGAAATCTATGCGACAGCATGGAATCCAAAGGTAGGTACTGTTATTTTCTTTAGAAAAAAGAGAGAAAGAAACACGAACTAAATTCTACAAAGTGTGGAATCAATCCTTGTTTTTTAAAAAATAAAAATGAAACAACACAATAACAACAACACAGAAGTAAGGATGGAGTCACACAACAGTGTTTCTACCCTCTTCACATTATGAGCACTGCCCAAAATCCCGCTGGGCTCACATATATATGCATGGAGAACTTTGGGGAGCAATGGCTGGCCTGGCCTGTCCTCTTTTAGGAAAGTTGTGCATAATTATTTGAGAGGCAGAATCTCTGACACATTGTCCACTCGTTACTTTCTGGGAACAAATTTCAACACAATACGGAGCCTTGGCATTCCACTCTTTCCCCCAGGATGGTGAGAGGCGTGAGCACAGTATCTCGCTGATCATCTGACCTACCAGGAACAATGAGGTTTTCCAATCAGGTGATCTGAGGAAATATGCTATCAAACCAAAGCAACAGCAACCAATTCATCCAGGTCTCCTCCAGATTCTTTTGCAGGAAGGGTTAGGGTTTCAAGTGCATATCGGAAATTTAGGTTTGCACAATCAGGGGCGGAACAAGAGGCGGGGGGCAGGCCGCCCCGGGTACCGCCCTGGTGGGGGTGACACTCTTGGGGCCCCACCCCAGCGACCGGAAACTGCTGGCTTGCTTTATTGGTGTCGCTCTCTCACTCAGCCAGCCGGCGCCCCGCCCGATTTCCCCCTTGGCTTGCGCTTGCATTGCCGAGTGCGGGGGTGGGGCCGGCCCCGAGAGTGTCACCCCCCCCAGGGGAAAGTGGCCGGGGCGCCGGCTGGCTGAGTGAGAGAGCAACCGATAAAGCAAGCACGGCTGGCTTGCTTTATCGGTCGCTCTCTCACTCAGTCAAGATCGCAGCGGAAGCAGCGACGGCCCAGCGACAGAGTGCGCACACGCGCATTTCACGCATGCGCACTCAGTTGTGACGGTGCGTCGTGATGTCACAACGTAACGTCACGATGCCCCACCCCCAGGGGGATGCCTCCGTTCGCAACCCCCGGTAGCGAGGAGGCTTCCTCCACCCCTGTGCACAATTAAAGCAGACCAAAGTCCTCTGTAACAGAGGTATGCCCCCATTTCACAGCTTGAGGCGAAAGGGGGGATCATAGAATTGCGAGGATCCAACCCCCACAATGCAGGGATGTGCTGGTGCCCCACTGCTGGTGCTTCTCTTGTGGGATGTGAAACACAGAGCAGCCAAATACAACATTCCTAGAGAGGGATGTTTGTCCAGCCAGTAGATAAACTTCCTGTTTCCTCCTGGGCTGGGACAAACTTCCTCTACATGTGACCAGAGGTGGGTGTTGCCTTACCTGTGCAGGTATCAAAATAGCACAGGGTGGGCAGCCATCTCTCTCTCTGACTCCATTCCCCGAAGAAGCAACATCTCCTTAGCCTAAGATGCTCTCTTGGTTTCCAGCCAAGGGAGGACAAAGGAACTATCTCCTTATGGGATAGATTCCAAGTGTATATATTTTGTAACTTAAATCTGCATTCTGGGATCAATCTGTGAACAGAATGTGAGAGTAAAGTATTTTATACCTTTTATACAAGACTGTGTTCTGTCTATTCCTTTTAGGAGGGAATAAAGGGGAGTTACCAGGAAATTTATTTTAGAGGCTTATATAAGCCTGGCAACAACTTATCCACTGTGTAAGTTTAAAAAGGGAATGTTACTCTGCTAAATTATAGAACTTGCTAACACAAGTTGGGAAGGATATTATTAAAAAAAATATCCTCTCCTGCCTCCCTGAACATTCCCACATCTCTTACCTGTGTGGCATGGCGACTCTGGCTTTTGCTGAAATCTCACAAGGTCTCGCTGAAATCTCACAAGATCTCATGTGCTCTGTGAGATCTCATGAGATTTCAGTGCGATCTTGCACACCCTGCTGATGATGCTTCTCTGCTGGCAGCGGGGGTGGTGAGGCGGATGGATGGGTGCCACTTCTTAGATTTCTGCTGCTTGAGGCAGGTGCCTCACCTTGCCTCATCAGTGGGCCAGGCCGGACCCTCTGTTATCTTGGCACAAGAAACCTGCTTTTTTGCAAAATGACTTTTTGCTGTTAGGAAAGTGATGGGGGGAAAACACTGAAAGGTTTGGGATGAATGAATGACTAACAGGAAGACCTATATCCACTGGCCAAGCAAGTCAGGATGAATGCTTAATAACAAAATGGTAATCTGGAGGAGCAGGAGCCAATGGTGTATATGAAGTAGGAATGAACAATCTCACCCCATTCATGAAATGTTGCTAGTCAACTGTCTTGGCTTCCCTTGAAATTCATTGGCTGTTCTGACTGAAGAGGAACACTCCAATTTGGTTTTAAATTTTGCTTTCGTCTAAAAAAAAACCCATGGCTACTCCGCTACAGAGGAGAGAACAGGTGTATACAAAACACCGTGCAAATTTTAAAACCACAAGCTTTGGCCTTGTGGGTTCATATAGAACCTTTTTGGGGTTTTTGTTGCATCACTATTTCAAATTTGCTGTGCCGCTATCTCCCCCCTGCTGGATTCCAAAGTTAATGGCGTCTTTTAAAATCAAAATCATGAGGTAAACCAGTTGGGTGACTCCACCTTCTGTTTGTCTGAGGTATGTCGGGGTGGGGAAGTCTTAAAAGTGCAGAAAAAGGTGATGGGGGGGCATGGAAACGACAGGAGCGATTTCCTCCCCCTTCTCACAGGAAAAGATCACAGTAAGAAATCAATTATCAGGAGTTTAAAAATTAAAAAAAGACTCAACTTATGAGGTAATCTTTCATGTCTTGCAGCAGTCACAGAACCATAGGTTTGGGAAGGACCTCAAAGGCCATATAGTCCAATCCCTGCCGAGGCAGGGAAACACATTACAGCAGCAGTAGTGCCTGCCAGTTTTGAACAGCCATTTTAAGCACAATCCATGCTCAGCAGTTGGAAAGCAGAGAGATGAGACTGAAAATTAAGGCATCCCCACCCCACCCCTGCCCAAACAACCTTTGCGCTCATCTTTGGCGCCCTAGAACACTTGGAGAATTCCACTGCATTTGTAGCCACTGGGGGGGGAAAGTGAATTAAACTCGGGCGCTAGGGACCCAAACGGACACGACTCTTTCCAAAAGGACCTCTCGGCGGAGTGAAACGCAGAGCAGAATCCCGTCCGCTACTCTGCCCTGTGGTGTCGCAAAACAAGCAGCAACAGCTCCTGAGAAAGAGAGAAACGACATTCCTCGGTGGAAGAGAGTTGGGCCATTACTATCCAAAGCGAAACTTGAGTCTGTATTTGACCGGAGGCGAGTTCTTCCGAGGCACCGGCAACGGGACCTTTGGCTTTGCTGGGATGGCGACAGGTGGTTTCTTCTTCTCAGGAACGGCGACAGTGAAAGCCAGTTCCGGCTGCTCGGCTTGCCTGAACCTCGGGAGGAAATGCGTCGAGATATGCTGGGGTTTCACCCGAGGGCTGCACCCTCTTTTCGCCTTGCCCCGTTTGTTCAAGGCCACGTACCATTCTCGGCCCGTCTTCTCAGTCCTGTAAACTGCTGAGGCGTACGTGTTGTAGCTGTTTTCTTGAAACCGCTCCCTGAACTTGCAGTCGTCTGTGAATTTGGCCTAGGGAATTAGAAACAACAATAGCAGCAAATGCTGGCTTTATAAAAGGGTTGTCACTGTACCTGTGTTGGCCTATAATGACTATTTCTTATTTTTCTTATCGAACCTTCGCCTGAAGGTCCCGAAGTGGGTTGCAGCACATATACCGGTAAATGCACAATACGATTTAAACACCAATAAACGACAACCCGACTTCTAAGCCCGTTTTATTGATCTAGACAGGGTGCGGAGAACCTTTGGCTCTCCAGATGTTGCATAGCCACAACTCTCATCAGCCCCAGCAAGTACTATTATTTTATCATGATCATTATTATTACTATAGACGTGTTCCCCCTGTTTTCAAATTATTCATTAGACTCTCTCTCGTCCACACTTCATGATTAGCTCCCTGAAATTTCTCATGAGGCTGCAGAAACGCCTTTTCTTTTTGCATGACTAGCATAATGCAAGGTAAGAAACAGTCACTTAACTAACCGTAAAGGGCATATAGAGTGCATACGTCCCCCATATCGATGCTTCAAGTCACCAGTAAAGCCAATTTTACCCTGTGTGAGAATACAATGGATTGGAGCATTTTTTTTCCTAATGGAAGGGAGCTGGCCACTGTGACACATAATCATTCATTTTATTTGCGCGTCTTGAACTATTAAGATACATGGGTGGGTGGGTGTGAAATAATGTGCAATTTAACTGTAACCTGAGATGCTAAGCATGGTGTGTGTGTGTGTGTGTGTGTGTGTGTGTGTGTGTGTGTGTTTGATTAATGGGTGGTGAGTACTTTTGGAGCCCATCCACAGGGCTCTATATACCCAGTGGCAAGCCATAAAAAGGTAAAGGTAAAGGGACCCCTGAGCATTAGGTCCAGTCGTGACCAACTCTGGGGTTGCACGCTCATCTCGCATTATTGGCAGAGGGAGCCGGCCTACAGCTTCTGGGTCATGTGGCCAGCATGACTAAGCCGCTCCTGGCGAACCAGAGCAGCACACGGAAACGTCGTTTACCTTCCCACCGGAGCGGTACCTATTTATCTACTTGCACTTTGACATGCTTTTGAACTGCTAGGTTGGCAGGAGCAGGGACCAAGCAATGGGAGCTCACCCCGTCGCAGGGATTCGAACTGCCGACCTTCTGATCAGCAAGCCCTAGGCTCTGTGGTTTAACCCACAGCGCCACCTGGGTCCCTTGTGGCAAGCCATAGGGGGAAATAAAAAAAGGATGTGCTCTTGCCTTCATGCTTTATTGGTGAGATTCCCAGAAGCACCTCTGGTTGGTCCATAGATGGGGAAAATATATGGAGGCAGATGAGCCTTTGGCTTGATCCCACAGGCTACTGTGAGATGGAAAAGACCTGAAGCTAAAGGGTTGGTAAATCTATTGGTTGGTTGGTTTTTAACCTTATCACATCTGGCCACTGAGAGTACACACCAGCCCCACTTTCATGTGGCACTAGGATAGCCATTTAAGCATTTCCCCAAAAGGAGGATATGGTTTTGCATACAATCTGCAACTGCTAATCATTGTATAGATACAGATTTAGAAATGATGGGTGGTAAAGAAGGCTGATCGCCGAAGAATTGATGCTTTTGAATTATGGTGCTGGAGGAGACTCTTGAGAGTCCCATGGACTGCAAGAAGATCAAACCTATCCATTCTGAAGGAAATCAGCCCTGAGTGCTCACTGGAAGGACAGATCCTGAAGCTGAGGCTCCAGTACTTTGGCCACCTCATGAGAAGAGAAGACTCCCTGGAAAAGACCCTGATGTTGGGAAAGATTGAGGGCACAAGGAGAAGTGGACGACAGAGGATGAGATGGTTTGACAGTGTTCTCGAAGCTACTAACATGAGTCTGACCAAACTGTGGGAGGCAGTGGAAGACAGGAGTGCCTGGCATGCTCTGGTCCATGGGGTCACAAAGAGTCGGACACGACTAAACGACTAACCAAATGCAGCTCTTGCTAGGAGTTGTTGGCATCCATCTGCCTCAAGAGACAATGGAGTGTGCCTCCGGGGGGGGGGACGTCAAACCGTTGCATTGGCAGCCCCAAAGTGACCTTCCTGGGGTGCAAGCCTGGGCAGTGTGTATGGAGCTCCTGGTGGAGCATGCAACAGTATAAAATACTGTAATGGGGAAGACTCTGGTCAGGTGACCTGTGATGGGCAAGTTGAAGACCCCCCCCCCCCGCTCTCCTTCCTTAAAGCGCATGACTTCTCCCCAAAGAATACTGGGAACTGTGGTTTGTTATGGGTGCTGTGAATTGTAGCTCTGTGAGGGGTAAACAACATCTTCATTGTGCTTTACTCGGACCAGGCAGTCCCAGTACATTTCCGAGCACAATTCAAAGTGTTGGTGCTGACCTTTAAAGCCCTAAATGGCCTTGGTCCTTTATACCTGAAGGAATGTCTCCACTACCATTATTCAGCCCGGACACTGAGGTCCAGCGCCGAGGGCCTTCTGGCGGTTCCCTCACTGCGAGAAGCAAAGCTACAGGGAACCAGGCAGAGGGCCTTTTCGGTAGTGGCACCGGCCCTGTGGAACGCCCTCCCAGCAGAGGTCAAAGAGATAAACAACTATCTGACATTCAGAAAATACCTGAAGGCAGCCGTGTTTAGGGAAGTTTTTAACCTGTGATATTTTAATGTATTTTAATATCTGTTGGAGGCCGCCCAGAGTGGCTGGGGGGACCCAGCCAGATGGGCGGGTTACAAATAATAAATTATTATTATTATTATTATTATTATTATTATTATTATTACTAACAATCTCCTTTCCCTTCCTCCCCCACAACAAACGCTCTGTGAGGTGAGTGGGGCTGAGAGACTTCAGAGAAGTGTGACTAGTCCAAGGTCACCCAGCAGCTGCATGTGGAGGAGCGGAGACGCGAACCCGGTTCACCAGATTACAAGTCTTATTATTTATTATTATTATTAAGCAGAGGGTTTACTTGAATAGGACTGCCCTCTGTAAAAGAGAGCATATGACCACTCTGTTCAAGATCCTGGGGGAAAGTCAATGGATGTAAGCCATATACAATGTTTACAAAATTTCACATCAAGTGTCCAGCAAGCCTTGGGGTGGGTGGGGGAAAGTGCTATAAAATACCCAAGTCCAGTGATCAAAGTGATGTTATCCAGAATGCCAATCTCTTAATTTGATGTCTGAAACAATGGGCACATGGACAGAAATTATACTTTTTGTTAAACAACGGCATTTGGTATTCGCTTGTGCATATGAAAGGTCTGATTTAGGGGGCCTGGTTTGACTGTAATGAATTCAGATGCGCCCAGGAAGTTCGCTGGCTGACCTTGGACTAATTCAGTGTCTCTCAGCCCAGCCCGCCTCGCAAGGTTGTTGTAAGGCTAACATGGGCTGCGGAAACACAGATATGCCTCCTTATGCCCAATGGAGGATAAGGTGGAAAATAAATATACAAAATAAATAATAAAAGCTTCTCCCCTCAGAGAGTCTTTAAAAAAAAAATCCTGACAACCTTTCATCTCCTTTTAACATTTTGCTGGAGAGAAAGGGAGACAATGGTTTTAACAAAGCACTTTCAAAATTTCCATCGCAATGGGTTGCATGTGAAAAGAAGAACCATTTTTGCTCCCTTTTCCTCTTGTTCTTCCCCACCAAAAAAGGAGAGAGATTGAGCTAAGTAGCTCCTTAACAATATAGCGGAGCTGAAAGATGATAGCGTTACAATGAATTCCTGTTGCTGACTTGCTCACTATAAATCTGAGAACACAATACCACATGATTGCCTCCCAAAGGAGTTTGGATTGTTTTGGCACGGAAATGCGTGTCTCATCCATCAATAGGTCTGGGTAGATGGGAGAGGGTCCTGATGTCAAGGGTCTACTCATTAAGGGAGAGGAGGAGAGAGTAATGGGAGAGGTTAGCAGCTGAATGGCCTTCCTCTCCTTCTCTGATTACAATGAGGTCTTGTCCTGTGACAATCCGCCTCATCGCTCCCTGCCCCAGTACTCTGGGGATCTTGGATTTTGTGATGCCCCATGGAATCTCTAGGGTTGAAAAATGGACTGGAGCTGGTTGGCTTTGGGGATCCCACTCTCTATATCGGGCGTGGAGAACCTCAGAGGCTGCCCTCCAGGCTTCTCTGTTGGGCCCTCACCACAAGCCTGGCCCTTCCCCAGGCCTCACCACAAGCCTGGCCCTTCCAAGAGGCAGTGTTGCAAGTTCTTGCCTCAGGCGGCAAGTTCTAAGGGGCTGAAAGTGGCTAGAAATGTGTGCTAGTGATGAAGGACTCTGCTACCCTGTTTTTATGTATGTATGTATGTATGTATGTATGTATGTATGTATTTATTTATTTATTTATACCCCGCCCATCACCAGTGCTGAAGTAAGAGTCAACCACTAGTCTATCTAGATTTTGTGCACAGAATGGGGACCGCACAATCTTGGCCTTTGCCCTCAGGATAAAGAGGGGTGTGTTTGTGATATTTGCATAGCTAGAATGTAGACTAGTGTACTAATGCAAAAGCCAGAACTCCTGCTCCACCCACTTTTTGCCTCTTTCCCTGCCCAGCAACAGCATGTGGCCCCTGGAACGTTGCTCAGGAGGCAGTGTGGCCCTTGGGTTGGTAAAACATTCTCCACTCCTGCTCTTCAGCATCCTTTCGGACAGAAATGTCTTGGTCACCATGCACTGGTAACTCCCAGACTAGATTAGCGCAATGCACCGTACATGCGGCTGCCCTTGAAGACTATTTGGCAACTTCAACTGGTCCAAAATGCAGCGACCAGATTACTGGCCAGGGTTTCATGGAGATCACATATAACCCAATTTTTGGAAGAAAAAACCCCAGCAGCCAGTTCATTTCCAGGACCAAATCAAGGTGCTCACGGTAGCATTTAAAACCTAAACAACTCAGGCACCACATATCTGAGAGACTGCCCCCTTTCCTACAGACCCCCCCTTGGGTGCTAAGATTGGCAAAGAGGACCTTCTGGGTGCCTCTGCCACTTTCAGAAGATGGGCAGGGGGTGTGGCAGGAGAAGGCATGTTCTTTGGCGGCCCCCCAAATTGTGGAACTCCCTCCCCATTATAAATGTGGGATGTAATGCACTGGGAGCAGTCAAATACAACATTCCTTGTTTTCCTAGAGTGGACATGCAAGGGAATGTTTGGTCCAGCCAGTCAAAACTTCCTGTTACTCCTGGCCTGGAGCATCCTTCCTTGCATGTGACTGCTGGTGGGTGTGACCTTTCCAGACCTGGTAAAAGGCTAAGTCATGCCGCCGCCCTCTCTTCGATCTTCTTTTTCGTCCTGAGAACTTCCTGATTCACCTGGACTGTACTGATGGCTACCAGCTAGCAGTCTCCCTAGGTTACCTCCCATATGGGGTAAACCTGTTCGTATATGTTTGAAACTTTAAGCCTACACTGCATAGCTGTCAACCCTCCCTTTTTTTTGCGGGAAACTCCGTTATTCCAATGCCGTTTCCCGCTGCTATCCCGGATTGTTGATATCCCTTAAATTTCCTGGATTTCAAAGGAAGCAGCTCCTCTCCCTCCCTGCCGGCCAGGGAGGCTCCTCAGCTGCGTTGCTCGGCTGCCAATAAGGAGTCTGAGACTGACTGGGGGCGGAGCTTGCATGCCTTGTGCAGCCAGACCCTCACGCCCAACCAGACAGACAGCCTTCTGCCGTCTACGCACTCGCTCTTTCGCTCACCCGTTCGCACGCAGCCTCTGGAGCGCAGGGTGGTGAGGCTACTTGGTGCCATTGCACTGCCCTCGCGGCATCCCTTATTTTCAAATCTGAAAGTTTGAAACAATCCCTTATTTTCAAATCCGAAAGTTGACAGCTATGCTACACTGTGCTCTGCCTGATCGTGAGTAAAACTACTTTTTGTTACTTATGAATAAGACTGTTGTGTCTTTATTCTTTTGGGAGGGATCAAAGGGGTCTTACCAGAAATAATAGAACATATCTCAATCTGGGCAAGCCAGATTGAATTGTTTATTGTCTTAAGAGGCTCACACGAGTCTGCAACCAGTTTCTGCTGTGTAAGAAGGGACATGTAACTCTGCTGTATAAAGAAACTTGCTAGCGCAAGTTAGGAAGGATATTAATAATCAATATATCCTCTCCTGCCACCCTCAACATTCCCACAAGAAATGTGTCTGGCAATTTCATGATGCAGTTTTCATCAAATGCTGATGGCACAGCTCTCTATATTTTCAGGAGCCACATTGTTTTTTTGTGATTGTGTCTTTTAAATTGTAAGTTTTAAACTGTATTTTAAATTGGTGTAAACCGCCATTGGACCTCAGGGTGACGGTAATATGACAAACACAACACAGAGGAGATGTTCTACAGCAGTGGTTGTCAACCCTACTGCCCACTAATGGGCGTTTCAGGATTCTAGGTGGGCTGTAGGGGGTTCTATGGCACAAGCTGAATCCTCCTTCCATCGAGCACTGGTGGGTGGTAAGGAAATTTCACCATCAATAAAGATGCATTAGTTGGCGGTAGGTATAAAAAGGTTGTTTCCCAGTAGTAATGTACGGAAGTGAGAGCTGGACCATAAAGAAGGCTGATCGCTGAAGAATTGATGCTTTTGAATTATGGTGCTGGAGGAGACTCTTGAGATCAAACCTATCCATTCTTAAAGAAATCAGCCCTGAGTGCTCACTAGAAGGACAGATCCTGAAGTTGAGGCTCCAGTACTTTGGCCACCTCATGAGAAGAGAGGACTCCCTGGAAAAGACCCTGATGTTGGGAAAGATTGAGGGCACAAGGAGAAGGGGACGACAGAAGATGAGATGGTTGGACAGTGTTCTCGAAGCTACTAACATGAGTTTGGCCAAACTGTGAGAGGCAGTGAAGGATAGGCGTGCCTGGCGTGCTCTGGTCCATGGGGTCACAAAGAGTCGGACACGACTGAACGAATGAACAACAACAAATAAAAAGGTTGACTACCCCTGTTCTACAGATTCTTACACACCTTGGAGAGCTCTTATCTTTGGGGTAGGTACCTTCCCAGAGCCTGCAACACCCAAACATCACTCCTATAAATGCACAACCTAAGAGATAGTTCAAACATGACCATAGGGCACAACAGAGGCATAGTGGGGGGGGCAGGGGGGCCTTAGTCCTGGGTGAATGATTTTGAGGAGGCACAAACCAGGCACCCCCATGCAGGCCTGCCCTGGCTGCCACCAGGGGTCTCTGGGCCCCAGAGTCCTGCCTGGCCTCGCCACCACATCCCCAGCCCCATTGCATCAGGGGTGAATTCACCTACCAAGGGCCGTGTCGGCCGGCCACACTCCTCCTTGCAGCCCCACTTGGCTCTGGTGGCGATGGCTGGACAGGCACAGTGGGCTCTCTGAACCCTCTGCACCCGGCCCCATGGGCGTAGCCAAGGAAAACAATATAAATACTTAACTGAGGTTCCGCCCCCCTCCCCACCCAACATGAAGCCTGCCCCTTCAACATAAATCCTGGCTATGCCCATGTCCGGCCCCCACCCACAGGTGTCGGTGGCAAGGACCAGGCTGGCGTGGTGGGTTCTGTTCACTCTTCATACCTTGCCTGGCATGTGCATGTGTGGTCCGGGCAGCAGCAAACACCGCAATGCCACTGGAGCATACAGAAACATTGTTGCTTCTCTTTATCACTTTCCTTCTCTAACTCCAGCTATTTGGTGACAGGAGGGGATGTCTAGATTTTGCAAAGTTTTTCTAGACATAAGCTCCAGAGAGAGAGAGAGAGAGAGAGAGAGAGAGGGAGAGAGAGAGAGGGAGAGACCTCTGGGATTTCTAACACTATACTAGTTTGACGGATGGATCCCGAGAGAGTATTAACAGTGGGGTACATCCAATACAACAGATGTCTCTTCTGAAGGTCATTTGTCCTTTCTAATCTATGTCTGGCCATCCAGGCTAGTACAAAAGGATGAAAAAGTATCGATGCGATCTTGTCTGAGGCTACTGAAGCAGGTCCTCTGTTTCCTGCCAAGATCTGTGTCAACCAGAAGAGCAAATCCTTTGTCTCACGGGGCATTAATTTTGCTCAGCTGCCTTTGCAATCAATGAGGAAAGAATTATTAAAACTGGATGCTACACTGAAGATGCCTCTGTCAATTTTGCTTTTGCACAAGTTGGGAACATCAGCAAGGCAGCCTCTTTCTTGCTAATGGGTATCCCCTTATGAGCATGACAACGGAGTTCAGTGTTGTATTGTTAAACCCCACAGGTTATTATCTTAAATATGAGTGGGAAAGGTTTGCTAGAAGTGAGCACACTGAGGGAACCCTTAACTGCCCTATGGAGAGCTGCTCAGTGCTCTCCCTTATTTTTAAGTGTTTCGTATGGCTTTTACTGCTGTTACTCGTGTTGAGTACATTTTTGGTTGGGGAAACAATTGTTTAAATGAAAACTGAATTATTATTTTTAATTATTTTATTATTATTATTATTATTATTATTATTATAATCCAATTTCGTTGTACTTGTACAATGACAATAAAGATATAAAGATAAAGAAAGATAAAGATGTTACGTCTGTTTTCACCCTTTTGCTTGCAAACTTAACTGTAAAAAGAAGAGAAAGAAATGTCCTCTTCGAGATACATATTTTCCTCAAACGGTAAAGCGTCTGCTGAGAACACAACCTCACAAAAGGAAAAGCCACTGGTCAGGATGATGTTGAGTTTGACCCAATGCATATTTACTCAGGGGGGGGGAATGTCCTTGGATTCACTGCAACTTGCTCCTCATGTATGTGGGCATTGGGTTTTAGCCTGAAACATTATAACAGGAGGGGTGGATGGGTGCTCCTTTAAGAACAAAAAAATGAGCCATCTGCTTGGGGAGCTGATAATTGCCAGGATTAATGTTGCTCCTGAATCCAGTTTCCTTATTAAAAAAAACAAAAAATAAACTGCTTTATAATTTAATTAGACTGTCACTTGAAATGGAAGGCCAGACCTCAGACACAGAAGGGGAAACCTATTACAGCCCACAGAATTGCTTCCACTTCCTCCCCCCCCCCCACCTGCAACCCAAAAACAACAGTGGGACTTGATTTTATCTCTAGTTCAGCTAGAAGTAATCAAAATGCCGTTAAAAATCAAAGAGCTTCCCCTGAGTGACAGGCACAGCACTTCCTTGTGCCTCCTCGAACTCATTATCCCACAAAATAAACGCACAAAATAAAAGCAGGAAAGAACAACAGATGCTGTTTTTACATTATCGGCATTGTTTAGCCCAGTGAACTTTAGACGTTTGGCTCGGGTTTCGACTAATTTCTCGCGCTGATTTGGCTGAAGAATTGCAGGTCTTAACCTTTCATGGTGACCTGTCTGAAGCAGGTCATCATGTCTGGTCCCCCCCCTGGAACCACCACGTCCTGCTCCCAGCAATTAGCTGGAAGGCAAGGAAGGGGGCTTAATTTAATTTCGTCAGCCACTGAATCATGGCAGAATTTCATAACATGAAATAACAAGACGATTTCACATCGGTGGGGAAGGGGCAGGGGGACAGATCAACTTATGGGCCACCAGGCCAAAGGCAGGCCACCATCCTTGTATGGATATCTGCCAAGGCAGCACTTGAGAGGGACTCTTCCAGTACAGCAGGGGTGGGGAATTCAGCGGGGGCCGCATTCTCTTCTGGGTAACCTCCCAGGGGCCACATGCCAGGATGGGCACAGCCAGAGGCAAAAGTGGGTGGGAAATTAGTGTACATTTTAACCTTATTTGGTAGGCTAGTTTCTACACATGCTCACATACCACTGTTATAAGAAATTTAAGGTCTCAAATATACCGGTAGAATAAATATTCATAAATGCACACATATCTAAATATATGAAGCATGTGTCTGAAATAGTATGGGAGAGCAATCCTAGAGCCATTTTGACTCTCCCAATGACCTCAAATATTCCTCTGCAGTAAGGGAGGCAAATGGGGAAAGCCTTCCCATTGTCTTTTTGCTTGCAAATCCTGTGTCAAGGGGGTATTTGTGTATGAATAGGGTGAGCCTATGAGCTGGATTCAGGAACTAAAGTATTAACCATCGCAAAAGAATGGCCAGATTGCCCAGGTAATGCAATCAGTGACCATTATCAGGTATCCTGACAGACAGGATTTCTGCTGTAGACCGCCTCCTATGCTATAGACCACCTCCTTCTGTGATGTATGTATGATGTTTAAGGAGGATGGTCTTGGGCTTCAGGGTGGGCAGTTTCAAAAATCTATACAAGGGCTTGCACACCATAATTCAAGGTTCTCTTCCCTCCTGCGTGTGATGAGTGGCAACAGTTGCAACAGTTCCTTGAATAAAGATCAGGCTTACTAGCTGCTTTGCTTCTCAGTTTACTCTGGTTGGCCTCTGTTATTTCTCCTACCAATAGGGAAGTCACTTACGGACTTTATACGGGCTCTGGAGTACCCCATAAGGGAAAGGGAGCAGTTTTTCTTATAACACCATTTTCTGTCCTCTATCTGGGCAAGCGAAAGGAAGGATGGGCACATTCCAGCCTGGCAAAACCACTCCAGGAGGCTGTGAAGCAAGACCAGTGAAGGGTGTAGCCTGGGGAGATTCCCAGGGGCCAGAAAGAGGAGCCTGGATGGTCGCTTTGGCCCATGACTGAGGCTTCCCACCCCTGCATTACACTAACTATGATGAATCCTAGCCAGGGTTGCAGAAGACCCTGTTTGCAGGCTCATCTGTTGAAGGTTGTCTCCTGGGCGAGTAAGGTAAAGGTAAAGGGACCCCAACTCTGGGATTGTGGCGCTCATCTCGCTTTATTGGCCGAGGGAGCCGGCGTACAGCTTCCGGGTCATGTGGCCAGCATGACAAAGCGAACCAGAGCAGCGCACGGAAACGCCGTTTACCTTCCCGCCAGAGCGGTACCTATTTATATACTTGCACTTGGACGTGCTTTCGAACTGCTAGGTTGGCAGGAGCAGGGACCGAGCAACGAGAGCTCATCCCGTCGCGGGGATTCGAACCGCCGACCTTCTGATCGGCAAGCCCTAGGCTCTGTGGTTTAACCCACAGTGCCACCCGCGTCCCCCTGGGCCAGTAGGATTTGCTTGGCAGGGGGTTGGACTGGATGGCCCTTGTGGTCTCTTCCAACTCTATGATTCTATGGTTCTATGATTTGGCAAAAGAAGTAGAAGTAGTTTTGCTGTATGCCTATATGGATCCAGTAAGAGACAACAAAACTTCAGTGATTTGTTAGGGCTTTGAAACCTTTGAACCCTTGGAGTAGAGAGTTGGTGCAACACAGCTTGGGCAGACAGCAGCATCGGGATATTGAGCAAAATACTTGATGGGCTGCTGCCATACATGGTTGATGGAGGGTCATCTAGTCAAGATCAGGAATCCTATTGCTCCCCCAACATGGGACTCGAACCCATGACTCTGAGATTAAGAGCCTCACGCTCTACCAACTGAGCTATCCCAGCATGCTGAATCAAAAATTATGCTGTACTGGGATGAGGAATTTAAGGTCAAGGGGGACTTCATTCTTCTGAATTTTCATAAGCAGGGAGCCAGCGTGGCCTTGTTGAAATAGGACCTGGGTGACCAGGGTTCGAATCCCTACACAGGCATGCAGTTCACTGGGTAACCTTGGGCCAGTCACTGTCTCTCAGCCTAACCTACCTCGCAGGGTGGGAAATGAATGAAATGATATGTAGGGCTGTGGACTCAAATCTCACAAGCTGCAGCGCAGATGACCTTGCAATATTTTCACTCTTTTGCAAGCTACAGAGACATTTTTCACATATCCTAGAAATGCAGTATTTTTACTTCGTCTTGGTTTTTTTACTTACACTTGCGTGGAGTTTTCCTTTTTTTGACATCGCTAAAAATTTGTTGCTGAAAACTCCTCGTATTCCTACAATCCCCTGAGACACAGCAAATATTTCCAAAATACCTAGGATGACAGAAATCCCAAAATAAAACACAATTCGTTTTTTCACAGCACTGCAAAGAAAAGAAGAAGAGAGAAAGAAATCTTATGCATTGTCAGGTCTTTTTTTTATTATTAAAAAAAAAAAGGAGGGAAAGAGGAAGAAGAAAAACTAGCTTTGTCATTTTAGGCTTAAACTGTGATTTCATGCTTGATTGCTTCTTGCTTGCTTGCTCGGGTTATCTGAATATACATTTATTTATAGACGTCCTGAGGTTTTAAAGGACACAACTGGTGTGAGTGGAATTTAATGGCTGCTCACTCTGGGGTTATTCACCTGCCCTCAACAGGAAGGCATCAGGAGACCGTTTAGGGCAGAGGTTTTCAACCTTTTTGGGTCCCTTGACCAAGTACATTCTTCCTGTGGCTCCCCTGTGGGGTTCAAGAGCCCAGCTATGTCACCCCTTGCCCACAGAGCTGGCAGCCTCTCACCCTTTTTCAAACAGCCTCCCTTGTGGGGTGTGCCCTCAGCCTCCTCTCCTCTCCCCTTTCCTTGGGAGTCTTCTAGGCAGCTGAGCTGCCCCCTGCTGCCCCCTCCTGCCCCAAAGAGATGTGCCTCCTCACACTGCCCCACAAGCAGGGGCAGAGGAAGCCTCCTCGCCACCCGGGGCGGTGAATGGAGGCTTCCCCTGGGGGCGGGGCGCCGCGACGTTGCGTCGTGATGTCACGGCACAACGTCACGACGGAGTGCGCATGTGCGAAATGCCGCGCATGCGCATTCCGTCGCCGGGGCGCTGCTGCTCCCGCGGCGCCCTTGGGAAGCGATTGGCGGCTCGGGGGGTGCCGCCGCTGCTGCTTTTGGTGCCGCAGAAGCAGCGGTGCCGGTTTGGATGGAGTGCGCATGCGCATGCACACTCCATCCAAACCGGCACCGCTGCTTCTGCGGCGCCCTTGGGAGGCGCCGCGCCAAAAGCAGCAGCAGTGGCACTCCCCCGAGCCGCCGATCGCGTGTGGCGGCGGCGGGGGGGGGTGTGCCCCGCCGCTGCTGCTTTTGGTGCGGCGGCTTGCAAGGGTGCCGTGGGAGCAGCGCCGGCGCCGGCGGGCGGGCCCCGTGCAGGGCGGGGCCAGCCCAACTGTCACCCCCTCCCCGCATGGAACCCGTGGCGTACCGCCCCCTCCGCTCCCCTTGTGACACCAGTGCCCACAGGGGCCTGGGAAGCACCCCCTGGCCAGCCCCAGAGGCACCATTCGCCTGGGGAGCTTATAGCCAGGGCTTCTGCAACAAACAGCTGTGCAAGCCTTGGGGAGGCAGAGACACAAGAGGGCATCAGAGGAGGGAGGGAAGGGAAGAGGGACAGAGGCCAGTGTTGTCCGCGGCACCCCTGACTATCATTCAAGGCACCCCAGGGTGCCACGGCACACTGGTTGAGAACCACCAGATTATGGGAAAGGGGGAAGAGAACATTCAAAATCAGCAAGGGTTGTTTAAGCCAGGACCAGCCCCCTGACCCCATGCTCGATTCCTGTAGCCTCTGGGCTCAATCCTGGAAACTTGTTTTCAGTGGCTGGGTGTAATGTTGGAACAAGCGAAATAGTTAGATAGATGAGAGAGTCTCTGAGGATGTACAGAGTGCGTTTCTCTTACCAGCAGATAACACGGCGTTTTGTGGGTCCCCAGGGTGGGAGACAGAAGGCTTGTAGGATTTCCTCCAATTTTTCCCTCCTGGCTCTGGCAATTATATCTGGGGTTAATGAGTCAGCTGGCTGGCTGACGGCAGCCAGAGAGGGAAGTGGTTTCTGTGCCAGAGAAAGAGTCTGGTCACAGCCACAACATACATTGTACATCATTCTTATACCGCTTTAGCAGACGTGGAGAATCCTGTGAAATATAGTTCGTTAAGGGTGCTGGGGTAGGCCTGTACCCTTAACAAACTACAGTTCCCAAGATTCTTTGTGGGAAGCCATGACTGTTAAAGAATAAGAAGAGTGCTTTAAATATATGATGTGGGTGTTAACCTCAGTTAGTAAAACACATGGAATGTGTTCACCCCAGGTGAGAGACAGGGGTGGCTTGATTTATGGTTTTTCTGTTTCCTTGCTGTGGGGTTAACTGGTGTTCCTAACACATATCCAGGTGGGTATGTTGTAATTTTGCTATTTTATATCGCTTTGATTGACTGCATCTATTGGTACTCTTATTATATATTTCTTTCCTATTGATATGATGCTCACCACCTGGGGGTATATAAATGAACCATAACATGAAGCTGCTGCTTCCATACATCTGGGGTTAGGAGCAGTTCTTGCAGAATAAAGAGCACCCTATCCCAGCAGGCTTGAGCCTTCAGAATACCCTAAGGTTTTTGCATCCGTTGCAAATGATTTTAACCACATGCATTCCCCCCCACCCCCGGCCGGACCTCTCTCTCTCACACACACCCAGCTGCTTTGCACAGTGCTGGGGAGCGCTGAGACTCTACTGATCACCAAGCATACTGTTTGCAGAAGAAGACGTTCACCCCTGAACATGTTAAAGGCAGATCTGGAAGCAGTCAGGAGCATCTGAAATAAGCCAAGTGCAATTATGGATCGGCAAATCCGTCTGCTTTGGTCTCTCACTTCCTCGTTTTGTCGTTGTTGTTTTTTAATCTTACGTTCAGTTCTCCAAATCAGTTTGCAAATGCTTTTTTTAAAAATGATAAATTCTCCAGCATTTTAGCATGGCTTTCTCCTAATGCACACATTATGGTATGCAATTTCACCCAAGATGCACATGTTTGCAAGGGATTTTCCTTATTATAATGCATGTATCTAGCATATCTACCATTGCAGCCTGGGGTTACCCAAGCTCCACCTGGTTGCAGCTAAAGACCAATGGATCCTTCTGCTCATCAGATGCATGAGAGCAAGATAAGCATTCTTCGCTATGCTCCCCCCCCCCGCTTCCTTCCACCCGCCCTTTATTGACACAGAGCCATCACATTTATATTATCGATAGCAACTGAAAGTAAGCAAGCCTCTGGAGGAGTGTTTAGGAAACTTACCAAGGTTGCATGCTGACTTCAGTCTTTGAAAGTTCCCTAGCAATTAGCTGAAGAGCTTTGGCTTCACTCCCCCCTCCACCCCCTGCAAAAAAAATAAACAAACGCAGTTCTCCCCAGCAGATGGATGAGTTGTGGGACACCATGGAAGTCATTCTAACTGCTCATGAGGAGAGGCAACTGCAAGCTCACAAGACTTGGTGACAGACAGTCTGTTGGTAGGAAAGGATGCAGAGAAGCAAGGAGATGCGACTGTTGCAACCCCGATCAGCTGTTAGGTTGAAGAAAACAAGGAGCACCCTGCTGTCATTACCCAGTTGCATTGGCTATGCATTCATAGCATTCTCAAAATAATACAGTTGGAAGGGTCTACAATGGTCATCTATGTGGGGCTACCTTTGAAGGTGACCCGGAAACTACAACTAATCCAGAATGCGGCAGCTAGGCTGGTGACTGGGAGCGGCCACCGAGACCACATAACACCGGTCTTGAAAGATCTACATTGGCTCCCAGTACGTTTCCGAGCACAATTCAAAGTGTCGGTGCTGACCTTTAAAGCCCTAAATGGCCTCGGTCCAGTATACCTGAAGGAGCGTCTCCACCCCCACCCGGACACTGAGGTCCAGTGCTGAGGGTCTTCTGGCGGTTCCCTCACTACGAGAAGCCACGTTACAGGGAACCAGGCAGAGGGCCTTCTTGGTAGTGGCACCTGCCCTGTGGAACACCCTCCCACCATATGTCAAAGAGAAAAACAACTACCAGACATTTAGGAGACATCTGAAGGCAGCCCTGTTTAGGGAGGCTTTTAATGTTTAATAGATTACTGCATTTTAATGTTTTGTTGGAAGCCGCCCAGAGTGGCTGGGGAAACCCAGCCAGATGGGCGGGGTATAAATAATAAATTATTATTATAATATTATTATTATCTAGTCCGACCCCCTGCAACGCAGATATCTTTTGCCCAACATGGGGCTTGAACCCGTGACCCTGAGATTAAGAGTCTCATGCTCTACCGGCTGAGCTATCCCAAACTGGAGAAAAGCAATGCTGAACTCATCCCAGACACTCATTCCAAACATAGAAAAAGCAGAAACTGGATCTCTGCTGGCTCTGGGGAACAGCACAGGTTTAACGTCCTGAGTTGTAGTTCCACCATCCTCTCCTTGAAGCAGTGAAGAAGGATGAAATGAGCACTTAAATCACATCTTGCTCAACATAAAACAAGAAGAAGCCAATGTACAACAGCCCAAACATTTAGCTTCTTTTCCTGATGCTGGGATCTAGCCCACTGGGCTACCTGGTCGTCTCTATATTCAGGACTCGCTGCCCGTGCAACTCTGGAGAAGTTGAGACTATTGATCATGTTTTCTTCCGTTGCTGTTTTTATAGGGACCTGTGAAAAAAAATTATTTCAAAGATACTAGATGAGCTCCCTGGACGATCTGAAGAATTCTATACGAAATGGCTCCTCTCAGATTCCAACCCAAATGTCACCGCCACAGTGGCAAGATTCTGCACCAATGCTATTAAAATCCGGTCCTCTCATATAGGAGGCATTCAATATAATTCCTGACCCGAGCTAGAAAAGATTTTGCTTTTAATTCATATTGTATAGCAAATAATTTATTATATATTACCTAATGATCTAATGACGGCTTATTCTTTTTAGTCAATTTATTTTAGTATATATTCAAAAAAAATTATCCCGATGATGTAATGTATTTATTTGTTGTGCTGGTCGATGACCGTAATAAAGATTTGTTGTTGCTGTTGTTCAGGACTCAGGACTTTGTTTATTTGTTAAATTTATACCCCATATTTGCTTCGAGGACCTCAAGGTGTTTCCCTGTCTCCTCTTTTTCTTCTGCTAACAATTCTGTCTGGCTGAGTGATGGTGACTGGCCCAAGGTCATGCAGTGAGCTTCATGGTTTAGTGAGGATTTGAACCCTGGTCTCCCAGGCCTTAGCCAACACTCCGATCACTCTGCCACATTGACAGAACATTGGCCCATGCAACGGGCAGGTATGGTGCAGCCTCTGCAGCTGCGAACTTTGGGCTCTCAAATTGCATCAACAGAAGTCCGGTATCCAGATCAAGGGAAGTAATAGTACCACTCTATTCTGCCTTGGTCAGACCACGCCTGGAACACTGTGTCCAATTCTGGGCACCACAATTTTAAGAAGGATATTGACAAGCTGGAACATGTGCAGAGGAGGGTGACCAAGATGATCAAGGGTCTGGAAACCAAGCCTTATTAGGAACGGTTGAAGGAGCTGGGTATGTTTAGCCTGGAAAAGAGGAGACTGAGTGGAGATATGGTAGCCATCTTAAGATATCTGAAAGACTGTCACATGGAAGATGGAGCAAGCTTGTTTTCTCATGCTCTGGAGGGAAGGACCTGAACCAATAGATTCAAGCTACCTGAAAGGAGATTCCAACTAAGCATCAGGAAGAGCTTTCTGACAGTAAGACTTGGTCGACAGTGGAACAGTCTCCCTCTGGAGGTTGTGGACTCTCCTTGCTTAAAAACCAAGTCTTTTAAGCAGAGGTTGGGTGGCCATCTGTCATGGATGCTTTAGCTGAGATTCTTGCATTGCAGGGGGTTGGGCTAGATGACCCTTGGGTTCCTTCACACTCTAAGATTCTACGATTCTATGTAAGCAATGCAGTTGGTATAATATCCATGCAATATATTCTGACTGCTGCATGTCTGCTAACAAGGTAGTGGCTAAATTTACAACTCTACCATTCTATAACTCTATTATTCTCCTACTGCTTTTCTGTAGGGAAAACTACTCTTTAGTGCTCAGTCGGAGCAAACAGCAATTGGGCTTTTGGTTGATAGCTGTTTGTTCTGATTTGGAGCTAAAGAGTGGATTTTCCCTGAAAAAGGAGCAGGGCAAGTGGGAAACCGCTCAGACCCCTGCTTTCTAGGCATGGGACAAGCGGAAGTGTGGTCAAATCCTGAATGAGTGCCCCACTGAATGCTTTCTGATGGTAAAGGACTCCTGGACGGTTAAGTCCAGTCAAAGGTGACTGTGGGGCTTCCAGTGCTCATCTCGCTTTCAGGCTGAGGGAGCCAGTGTTTGTCCGCAGACAGCTTTCCGAGTCATGTGGCTAGCATGACTAAACCGCTTCTGGCACAATGGAACACTGTGAAGTTAGCCAGAGCACATGGAAATGCTATTTACCTTCCTGCCGCAGTGGTGCCTATTTATCTACTTGCACTGGTATGCTGTTGAACTACTAGGTTGGCAGGAGCTGGAACCGAGCAACGGGAGCTCACCCCGTCGTGGGGATTCGAACCGCCGACCTTCCGATCAGCAAGCACAAGAGGCTCAGTGGTTTAGACCACAGTGCCACCTGCGCCCCTCCTGTGATGGACCACAACATCAGAGGCCCATCTCTGCCTTTCCATTTTCCTGCTGCTGTCCTTGCTTCGTCCTGCCTCCCAAATCTTTTGGTGGTTTGCTTTTGAAGAGAGCACGTTTTCCTCTTGTCTTCTGTTGCTCTGGCTCAAAAGCAAACACACGATAGAAGGAGCAGGTTTACTTTGTGCTGAAGGTGAACAGCGCTGGCTCTGAATCCGCATAAGGATCAGTTCTTTCTAAAAGGAGAGAGCGAGGGAGTGCAGCGGGTACTATTTTTACATGGCAGCGCACATTCTGAATCTCCCCTGTAGGGCTACGAAAGCCTGGAAAGAGCAATCTAAACGCTAGCTATTAGGGGGTCATAACATGAAAGACGAGATGCAAAAGGAAAAAATGGTTGAAATTGTTAAAAGCATATTATTACTCGATGCAGAACGTTCTAAAGCAACAGCAGATATGGGCTGCTCTGCTCCACACCTCCCCTTCTTTAAAGAGAAGACGTAAGCTGAAAAATGCCCCATCTGTACCATACATATTTAAAGCAGCATCATGCCACTTTAAACAGCTTCCCCCAAAGAATTCTGGGAGCTGTAGTTTGTTAAGGCTACTGAGACCCTCTATTCCCCTCCCAGAGCTGCAACATTCAGAGTTCCCTGCGAAGAGGGATTGATTGTTAAACCATTCAGTGCAGTGCTGGTGGGTCCAAAGAGTGTTTCTCTGGGGCTGATTCATAGTCTTGCTTGACATTTGTTTTGCTCATATTATGTCCTGATTAATTCCTCCGGGTCCAAGAGCTTTTCCTCTTACATGGCTCTGCCTTGCGAAAATCCGATCTTACCCTCCGAATTGAAGCCTGGTTAAGCAAAATCTCTCTTCGCATTTTCCATGCACCTCTGATAAGATCCGAGTTCAAAACACAGGTCAAGCAAAAGGATGGATGGACCCCTTAGCCCTGGCCATCGAAGCTGGAAATCTGGAACTAAAGTTGGGGTGGTTTAAACCCTTTCCCAGGCTTCCAGGGGGTCTCATAACAGTAGTACGTATTGCCATAATTGGCAATGGCTGCCCTGTTCACACTCTCTCTCACACAGACCAACCCCCACCCCCGGACCCATAAATGTACAGGACATGTCAAGTCAAAAAATGGTTTCCCCCCACAGTTTCCAGTGATTTTCCTTGTCATTTTCCTGACCACAAGAAGTGGTAATCGTTGGAAAGGTTTGTGCAAGACCACCAGATCCACTTCAATTGCACAACCTGAATTTACTTGTCTGAAATTGAATCCCACCTGCAAAATAACAACAGTCCAGAAGTGGCCCCTATGATTTGGTCATGGAAATTTGTAAGTGACACAGCACTGGAACCCTCATCATGTGATTCTAGCACCAGATAACTACCGGTATTTATGGAATGGCACTGGCTGTCAATGAGACCATTAAACTGGGCACCTGGAATGCAGGAATCATGCATAGCCAAAGGCATAAATAAATACAAAAGAGGGCATGTTCCTCTTTCCCCTTTTCCCTTTCTTTCTTATTTTTCATGTTTCTTTGGGTTGTGTGTGTGTTTTTCGTGGGGTGGGGGAAGGGAATCCAATAGATGCTGCGATTTGTGAACGATTCCTTTTGCCTGGTCCTTCCTATCGTTATAGTTCCTTGTCACTGTGTAAATATTTATGGATACTGAAAGAAAACGAGCAGATGAAAAATAAAAAGAGAGAGATTTGACAAGGAACAGCTGGAGGCAGATGGATAATTCAAACTAAGCACTCGAGGAGAGGCGAACAATGCAGTGAAATAAAGAGGCTGGGGAAAGTGGGATGAATCGCAGTAAACTGCTGACACAATAAGCGCTTTTTTTCCAGCAGGAACTGCTCAGCAGCGACTCAAATGTTCTGGTTCTCGCTGCGTAAATAAAAGGTTTGGTTAAACAGCAGTGATACCAGTGCAACTTAGAAGGATGCTTCTGTAACAGAGATAAAAGCTGTCTAGCAAGTTACCCCAAAGCCTATTATTCTGGAAGTAATTTGATTGCATCCTCAGAATGAGAACATCCCTGAAGCTCATATAGTCCAAATCTCTGCCCTGAGATCAGGTTGATCCTTTACACCAGCTGTTTGTGGACTGCAACTCCCATCATCTCTAGCTAGCAGGACCATAGCTGTCAACCCTCTCTTTTTTTGTGGGAAACTCCCTTATTTCAATGCCATTACCCAGATTGTTGATATCCCTTAAATTTCCCGGATTTCAAAGGAAGCAGCTCCTCCCTCCCTGCCGGCCAGGGAGGCTCCTCCGCTGCGTTGCTCGGCTGCCAATAAGGAGTCTGAGACCAACTGAGGGCGGAGCTTGCATGCCTTGTGCAGCCAGAGTCTCATGCCCAACCAGACAGACAGCCTGCCTGCCGTCTATGCGCTCGCTCTTTCGCTCACCCGTTCGCACGCAGCCTCTGGAGCGCAGGGTGGCGAGGCTACTTGGTGCCATTGCACCGCCCTCGCGGCATCCCTTAGTTTGGAAAAAATCCCTTATTTTCAAATCCGAAAGTTGACAGCTATGAGCAGGACCAGTGGTCAGGGATGATGGGAACAGGGCTGTAGAACCCTGTTCTACAAATTCATGCTAAACACACCTTCACAATGACCCAAGACATTTTGCCACCTGAGCCAGGACAGCAAATGCCACCAGCCCACCCCTTGCTAACTCGCGCTGCATTGTACCCAAGGCCAGCTACATTATTTTGGAACCCGAGGCAGAAAATCCAACAAGCACCTCTCCTGTGCGCTCAGAATGCAACAGCAATCATAAATGGGATAATATAACAATTTGCTGACTTTTCATGACACTCACTAATGGTAGGGCCGGCACCAATGCTGCACACAGGGTACAGGGGTACTGATGTACTAGGCTCATAGCCAGAATGGGCCTCATTTTTTAAAAAGTAAGTTTCTAGCTCTCCTGGAAGAAAAGCTATGAAGCAAAATATGCAGGTACCTCTTACACAATTTCTGTGAGATGAGTCAGTCTGACTGCTACCGCCTATCAGTGTTTTTAACCAATGAGTGAAGTCAGAGCTGTGATTGATGAGCGAGTTGCTTGGATGCCAGGCCATAGGAATCCGTGGGGTCCTAATGAGTTTCTGTTTCCCCCTTTGGTCCACTTTTCCTGTTTCTGTCTCATTTTCAAATACTTGGAAACTCCATAGTTTCCCCTTCCTTCTCCCCTAGCAACCAGGAAGTATCTTTCCCTGTGGTGTGTTCTCCTGAGATCAGATACTCCCTAGATGTCATTTTCTGCAGACACAAGAAGCACAAGTGGTAGTCAACCCCCAACAAAAAAAAAAAAAGTTAAATGCAAAATGTGAAAACTTTGCAAAGAGGCTTAGGCATGTTTCCTACTGTGCAGGATATAAAGAACAGGTGCTCATTAAGAATTCATTGTATAGCTAACCTACAGTACAGTGGTGTAAATGTCTATTCAGGTCACTTTGTATTTAAAGGGACTTACTCCTAGGTCTGCAAAATAGGACAGAAACCTGCACATAACACAAAGCAGGTGCAAATCTTATGCAGATCAGCGCATTCTTTTGCAGTGGACCAAGGGACCCAATCCACTTACAGTGCACTGGGCCCAGGACCTGGTAGTGAAGGAATTAAGCAGCAAGCCCCTTCGCCAGGAATTGTATCACGAAGGGGCTTTAATGGGCTGGGGAATTATTGCAGAACGGTCAGAACATAAATACAGGCAGCACAACAAGCATAAAGTTATTTAGATGCATTGCTTATAGAATCATAGAGTTGGGAGGGACACCAGCGGTCATCCAGTCCAGCCCCCTGCATTGCAGGCCCACACCATTCCTGGGTGGGCTCAAACCAACAACCTTCTGATAAACAGTCAGACACACTGACCCATTGCACCACATGCTCTCTTGCTTCTTAGTTGGCAGTTGGGTAGAACTGCTGCCTGTGTGTTGTCCTTCTTTACTTTCTACACGTAAAGTCTAGGAACTTACTTTTTAAACAGAAAGAGGAAAATTCTTGAGAGTCAGGTGGGGGAGCTGGAATATCCCTGAAGGAAGCACCCCCCCCCAGGCTCCCCTGTAACTCTAGCCCTATAGGAAAACAATGCCTGAATTACTCCTATTCCTGGACTTCTGGGCTAAGGCCAAACAAACCATAGCTCAGAAACCACAATGCTAAAGCACTTAAGCAATACATGGCAGTTAATGTGACCGGTGACCTTTCCCTAACACTAATGTGCAGAGCTGCATTCATTTAGAAGAAGAAGAGGAGGAGGAGTTTGGATTTGATATCCCGCTTTATCACTACCCTAAGGAGTCTCAAAGCGGCTAACGTTTCCCAGCACGTTTCCAAGCACAATTCAAAGTGTTGGTGCTGACCTTTAAAGCCCTAAACGGCCTCGGTCCTGTATACCTGAAAGAGCGTCTCCACCCCCACCGTTCAGCCCGGACACTGAGGTCCAGCGCCGAGGGCCTTCTCGGTAGTGGCGCCCGCCCTGTGGAACGCCCTCCCAGCAGAGGTCAAAGGGATCAACAACTACATAACATTTAGGAAATACCTGAAGGCAGCCCTGTTTAGGGAAGTTTTTAATCTGTAACATGTTAATGTATTTTAATATTTGCTGGAAGCCGCCCAGAGTGGCTGGGGAGACCCAGACAGATGGGCGGGGTACAAATAATAAATTTTTATTATTATTATTACTAGCAATCTCCTTTCCCTTCCTCCCCCACAACAAACACTCTGTGAGGTGAGTGGGGCTGAGAGACTTCAGATAAGTGTGACTAGCCCAAGGTCACCCAGCAGCTGCATGTGGAGGAGCAGGGAATCGAACCCGGTTCACCAGATTACAAGTCTACTGCTCTTAACCACTACACCACACTGGCTCTCATTCATTCATTCATTCATTCATTCATTCATTTTATATTTACTCCATGAAGCTCAATATGATATATGCAGCTTTCCCCCACCTCTGCACACACACATTATTCTCACAACAACCCTCTGAGGTAGGTTAGGGTAAAATATAGTTACTGGCCCAAGATCATGCAGTGAGCTTCATGGCTGACGCAGGGATTCCTCAAGCCAGATTTCCTCCATCCTAGCCCAACACTAACCAATGCACAACTTTGATTCTGTAGGAGTCAACACCATCAGTCGGATGCCAGGCTCCTTTCCTGAACATTCATTATTATTTCTTAATCACATAAGGAGAGCCTTGCGGGATCAGACCGAAAGCTCGTCTAGTCCAGCATCATCTTCTCACAGTAGCCAAGCAGATGCTTATGGGAAGCTCGAAAGCAGAACCTGAGTACAATAAATCCTAGAAATTAATAAATGGTAGGATTTTGGTTATTTGGGATGTAAAGGGATAGAACCTGGGACCTTCTGAATGCAAAGCAAATGATGTTGCAAGTGCATAGCCTTTGTTCCAATGATTAACAAGGAATAAAGAAAAGAGAATACACAGGTATTCTAGGAGAGAGGTGTGAGCACAGAAGAAGCCAGAGGTAAACAGGTAGATCCTCTAATCTAATTTAATCTTACTTAAATCAGAATTTTTCTCCTGGAAGTCAGTGGGGAGAGCATGGTTATGAAGTTAACCTTTTATCGCATGGGTCGGCAAATTAAGGCCCGGGGGCCGGATCATGTTTTCACATGAGTAGAATGTGTCCTTTTATTTAAAATGCATCTCTGGGTTATTTGTGGGGCATCGGAATTCGTTCATTATTATTTTTTCTTCAAAATATAGTCTGGCCCCCACAAGATCTGAGGGACAGTGGACTGGCCCCCTGCTGAAAAAGTTTGCTGGCCCCTGTTTTATCGCTTACAGCTCTGTAAGCAAAAGGACCAGGCTGATTCGCGGCCCACTGATTTGTGCAAGTGATGGGTGGGGGCGGAGCCAAAAGTGGGTGGAGCAACAAAAGAGACAGGAAGGCTACATCCCAGCCATGCAAAAGCCAACAGGACTTTCTGTATCACCATCCCAGCATCTCTCCATCCAGGTTAGAGGGGCTGTGATACTGTTCAAGGACACATTTTAGCCACCAGAGAAAAGCACTTGATGGGGGACACAGAACATGGCTGGTGGGGGGGGGGAGTGGCCTCAAGAGAGTCTGAGAGGTCAGACAGAGAGGATGGAGGGCTGCGTTTGACCTGTTGCGTGTCATGTCCTCCCACCCTCAGTTAGGGATACACAATTCCAGACTTCAGGGAGTGGCTCTTTGCTATAACTCCGCCTCTGTATACAGAAAAGTAGCAGGTTAGGGAGAAGGGTCCTACTCTAGCAATCACCCTGACAAGCTAGATCTCTACATGCAATGAGGTTTTTTGGGGGGGCAGGGAGAAGCTGTCTAATCTTCTCCAACCTGAAGTCTGGAGTGACATACAAGTTGCCACCCCAGTGAGAATTAGGCCTAGGACACCTGCACTAGGCAATAGAGACAAAACTAAGTTTCATGGAAACCAGATACTTCAGCAGCATTCCAGAATTTCAGTAGGACTTGGGGGATACTTAAAACATTACTATTTTTTCCTTTTAAAAATTAAACTTTCAGCGATAGTCACTAATCCCTTTGCACCACAGGAGGAAAACTTAAAACTCTTGGTAAACTTTATGACAGTAAACTTTTCATTTACTAAATCCAAGGATTTTACATCTTCAGTAATGCTGAAGGGGGAAATCCAAATAAAAATTTATCATAATTATTTTGTTTAAAAATACCACTTAACATGCCAAAATGGTATCATATTACAAAAAAACCCTATTGTCATTTAAAATTTGCTGGAGAAATCTAACCACTCGTTGCAATTAGTTTCAGTTCTGCTAAGTCCCAAGAAACACTGTTATTCTCAGTAACAAAATAAAAAAAATCCTTCCAGTTAGCACCTTAGAAACCAACTAAGTTTTTTCCTGGTATGAGCTTTCATGTGCATGCACACTTTTTCAGATACACTGAAACAGAAGTCACCAAACCCTTATACACTGTATATAGTGAGAGGGTGGTGGGAATGGGTGATTAGCTGATAGGTGAGGTAAACCTGTTGACGACTGTTAACGACTGCAATTGGTCTTGCAGGAAAAAGCAAGGGGTGAGATGGCTTTAAAAAGCTTCGTCATGTATAATGAGATAAGAATCCAATGTCTCTATTACCGGTACCGGTAGTTTGCTTTTCCCCCACACCTTTTTTTTTTATCAATTGCAACAGAAACTTGAGCAGTAAAGTTAGTCTTGTGTCAGACTGCTGACTGAGAACTGCATATTTCATAGCTTCCTCCTGAGAAAGTGGGGGGGGTGCTTTTAAAAGTGGGGGTTCCATGTAGAAATACAGTTTAGCTAATCTAAACCTTCCTTCCTGACATGCAACGTACAAGGATGGTGGGAACATTCAAATACATGATCTTCCCTCTTGCCACAGTCCTGGAAAAAACCTTTAATGTTTGGCTGCTGGCTATATAAACTGGACATTGGCTATTCATACTGTGTATGCTCCCCAACCACGGTCTCATCCACTATTCCCATCACTATTCCCATTTGCATTTGGAATTTTCTGTCCGCTTCTGATAGTTCCTATCGGCCAAACATAAAATGTTCACCAACAGGTGAACATGACATGCTGTGTTATTCAGCTGTTCACATTATCATGCGATTGTTCTATAGCTGATACTGGCATGTTTCACTTTTTAAGTACATCCCTTTGAGCTCAGCGGAACTTAATTCTGAGAAAGTGTGCAGAGGAAGTGCGATGCGATCCTACCCATGTCTGTTCAGAGGCAAGGCCCAACGTGTTCAAAGGAACTTAAAGGTAAAGGTAAAGGGACCCCTCACCATTAGGTACCATCGTGGACGACTCTGGGGTTGCAGCGCTCATCTCTCTTTACTGGCCGAGGGAGCTGACGTACAGCTTCTGGGTCATGTGGCCAGCATGACAAAGCCGCTTCTGGCGAACCAGAGCAGTGCATGGAAACGCCGTTTACCTTCCTGCCGGAGTGGTACCTATTTATCTACTTGCACTGGCGTGCTTTCTCGGTTGTCAGGAGCAGGGATTGAGCAACGGGAGCTCACTGACGTGCTTTCTAGGTTGGCAGGAGCAGGGACTGAGCAACGGGACCTCACCCCGTTGTGGGGATTCAAACCACCGACCTTCTGATCGGCAAGCCCTAGGCTCTGTGGCTTAACCCACAGTGCCACCCACGCTTACTCCCAGGTAAAGGGTTACCGGTATCAGACTGCAGTCTGAATCCACAATTCAAATAAGACAGGAGTGAAGCAAATGAACGGCACTCGGAAGCAAAGAAGACACCAAAACATTGATTTGTGCAAAGAAAAACCTGCAGTAGTCTGTGCCCTGCTTAAAACCATCTCTCTTGTTATTGTCATTATCACAATCATTAGTACCGTAGTAGTAAAGTTATTAATGGCACTTTTCCATTTACAAACTGCTATGTATCCAACACGCAGACACCCGCATAGAATGACCTCTGTTCCCAGCTCTCCCCAATCAGGGTGTTAACTTCTATGAACAAACAATCTAAGAACAAACCAGGGAGTTGGGTTTTTTTGGGTGGGGGGTGGGGAAGTCCACCTTGCTTCTCTGCATTCCCTCCAGCTTTTGGCAGAGGCCAAACTGAAGACAGGTTATTAGGATCTACACCTGCTATGGGAGCAATCTACTTGCTGTCGGAAGTCACTGGCGAAATTTCCATCTCTTTGAGCTGCGTCCCTCTGAACGGCTCTGGGCTGCAACACAGGGACTTCAGCGTCTGCCCAGAAGCCAAGCTTTTCATTTTAACCGAATTTACATCAAATGCGTAAAGTTCTTAGTCCTAGGGTCCCAAGGGATCTGGGCAGGTAGGTAGCCGCACTTACACCGAGCAAGACTAAAAATGTGTGCGTGTTGTTGTTGCTGTTGTTGTTTTTAAAAAAGAACGTTTAGGAATAAGCACCTACCCACAGATTCCTATAAAAGCAACCAGTAAAAATACTCTTTAAAAAAAAAATTAAAAAAATGAACACCCTGAACTGCAACATTGAATTTAATGTCCCCGAGTGGCCCCAGTTCCCCAGGCAAGGGGCGGAGAGAGGAGCGAAACGCACTTACTTAAGATACTGCCTTGGTGGGAGCCGTTGACATGCCCATCGGGGTGGATTTGGAGATGGAAACCGATGCCCACTCTGCAATAGAGGCTGCCGGTTCTGCGCCCGGATGGGCTCCACTGGAAACTGCTCCTTTCGGAACCGCTGCCTTGAACTCCCGAAGAGGGGGCGAAATAAGGGGAAGGGGCTGAAAAGGAGGAGGAGGAGGAAGAAGAAGAAGTGGTATTCCTACTTCCAAGCCTGCTTCTGCTGCTGTTTTTGGCACGCAAAGCCGCGTCTCCAAGTTGCGCTCTGGGGGGCAGCGTCTCCTTCTGTGCCAAAGCGAGGAGGATCAGGTGGCTGAGAAAGAGAAGGCAGAGGAAGAAAGACAAGCTCATTCTTCCAGCGGGAGGGACGCGCAGGGCATTTTGCGGAGGTGGCTGCGAATGCCGCGGCACCTCTGGGGCAAACGGGCGTGCGCTCCGCCGCGCAGGGAAGGCATCGTCGGCCCGCTGGAGGGAGAGCGCGATCCGAGAGCGCGGAGCTGCTGGCACCGAGATATTTATAACCCGGGTGATCTCACAGCTCTCCCCTACATGCCTGGAGTCTAAACGAGGCTCGCTTCTCCAGCCCTTCCGAGGCTCGGCCGGGGGGGGGGGTGGAGGCGAGAGAAGGACGCCTCGCAAGACCCCCGGCGGGAGAAGGAACGTAGGAGGAAGAAGACGGCCGCGGGAGGCGAGGGTCACCCCTGGCCACGCTAGAGAGGCGCAGAGCGCACCAGGGACGCGCGGCCCTCGGCGCCAGCAGCGCTTTTACGCACTCCAGGCTGATTCCGGGTCCGTCCGCCCCCCCCCCGCGCCTCCCCCGTCAAGGCTCGCGGGTTGCGAATAATTCATAAACGGAGACAAGCGAAAGGGGCTCCCCGGAGGAGGGGGGAAATATAGCCACCCCCAGCTAGCTCACATTCTCTGGAGGCAACTTGAACGGGAGTGGGACAGAATGGACCCGATACTCATGTGATGTTGGGGGAATGGATCGAGCCAGCTCAATTCACAAACCGCTTAGGTCGGAAGTATTTACGCCGAGGGGGTCCCTGGAATTCCCTGCCACCAGTGCTGGCGATGGGCATTAGATTAGAGATGGCTTGATCAGGTGGTTAGGAGCCACCTTGAGGAGGAGCGATCTGTAAGTGAGATAGCTAAACGTCCACCCTTAGAGGCAGTCTACCTTTGGAATACAGCTGACGTTGATTTTTATTTTATTTTTTTTAAGTAACAAGGGGGTTGTATTATTGGGGCAACCGTCTTCTAGAAAAAGAATAGTGGCCCAGTGGTCTTGCATAGCTCACTCCGGCTTGCCAGATCGGGATGAAGAACAAAAGAAGAAAGGAAGGCGGAAAGTGTGTGCGCGCGCGCGGAAGTGCCACCCTAAACATGTTTACTCAGAAGTAAGCCTCAGTGTGTGGAAGTGGAGATTACTTGCGCCCTTGTGCAGGAGATGGGGAACCTGTGTGACTCTCCAGGTATTGTTGGACTCCAACTCCCATTAGCCCCGGCCAGCATAGCCAATGGTCAGGGACGATGGGAGCTGTTGTAGTTCAGCAACATTTGACGGGCAGGAGTGTTGTGTGTGCGTGTTGAGGGCTGCAGCATGACTCTGGTTTAATTAGGTAGTGGATCAGGTTGCAGACTAGGGAATAGGGCAGGGGACACTCGCTCCTCCTGGCTGGAAGGAAAGGAAAATCCAGGTGGAAGAGTCTCCGTATAGGCATGTTTCTGGCAGGCCAACGCAGGTACCATTGAAGCCCTGATGTTTGGATTGCATCGGCGAAGCTATCATTGGTTCCTAGCCACGGTGGCTATGTTCTGCCTCCACCGACAGAGGCAGTTCGCCTCCGAATTCCACTTGCTGCGAGGCGCAGGAGGCGAGAGTGCTGTTGCGCTCAGGTCCTGCTTGCGGGCTTCCCGTGGGCATCTGCTTGTCCACCGTGAGAACAGGATGCTGGACTAGGCGGGCCTTTCAGCGTTTCACTGGCCGCCCAATCTGTAAGCAGCCCGGGTCTATGTGGACTTTACTCCGAAGCAGTTCCCACTGAAATCGGTGAGACGCTCCACCGGCTGTGCTTAAAGTGGCATCTTCACGGAAAAGAAACTAAACCCAAATTCACAATCTTATTTATCATAAGCACTGTTGTTTAAAACTAGAATTGCTGTAAAAATAAAAATAAAAAAAGGATACAAAAGCTCAAACTTTGAGAACCGTGACTTCTTTGAACTGACAGCCAACCTCCTCTCTTCATCTCCAAAAAGTATTAAGTTTGGCTGTGGTTAATCACAGGAGAGATGCTGCTCTGTACATGCCCAGATGAACGCTCTTTAATGATACTTCCTATCCGCAAGGAATGACGTTGCAAAACGGGATCCGGGGTCGAACCCTCGGGGGACACAAATCACCTGTTTGGCCTTCGTGTTGCCTCCAACGCAATTGTGGATCGGGAGGCCTCGGGAGCAAATTATCTTAAAATACAAGATTTAGCTGAACCTCTTCGCTTGGAAGTCATTGCCCCTCCTTAAAACCACCAGAGATCAACTCTCCCCCCCCCCCAGGTGTGTGTATGTTCACGCCGTTAAGAACCGACTGGTCTGGGCAAACTTCCGTTTTCTTGGCCGCCTTGTGGGGCGTATTGGCAGGCGCGGGTGGCCCTAGTGAAGTCAGTGGGCCGTCCTGGCGACGCTCAGGATCCGAGCGCCCGACGTTCTCTTTTTGCAAATGAGAGTCCTCCAGAACAAGACTGGCCCGGGGTTGCTACGTGCCGCGCCTCGCCCCGCTAGCCTCTACCTGGCTGGCCGATGAATTATTCACCCGACGTGTGCGATGCTCAAGGCGCGCGGGCTCTCCCATCCAGACACCGCCGACGCCACCAGGAGACTCGCTGCCTTTGGTAGGACAACGCCTGTGCGTGAGACCTTGGCTGTCTCCTCGCCTGCAAGAAGCCAGGGACCATCCCGCCCCACGCGCTCTCCCCGTTCTCCTTTCCATGATATGATTCATTAAGTTGCGCGCTACCTTAACAAAATAATCATCATCCCAGCGCGGCTGCGAATGTTCTTCAGAATGCGAAAACACAGGGTGTCTGAATGATCGCAATATATATACACCTTGCTGGTATTCTTGGACTAGCTTCTCACCCTAGAAGCAGGGGGTGGAGTTGTGGGATGCATAACACTGGTGCAGTCAATCACAACATTCCTAAAATGTACAGGAAGGGTCTCAGTCCTCCAGTTAGAGTTTCCTGTACCTGGACTGAGACCACTTCCTCTTTGTGACCAGAGGTGGGAGTGGCCTTACCTGTGCAGTTACTCAAAGTCACAGGTCAGCAGCCATTTCACTCTTCTTCTCCATCGGAACTTCGAGCAAGCAACACCTCAAGAGAAGATGCACTCTTGGCTTCCAGCCAAGAGGGCCCAGATGGAGTCTTCTCCCTTAAGCAGAGTCTCCACGTATACACATTTAATCTAAGTTAGCCTGCCTTTCTGAGACTTGTAGAACCTTGGAAATGTCTGTGAGTAAACCTTTCTACTTTTAAAGAGCATTGTGTCGTGTATTTACTTTTAAGGGGGAACCAGGGGAAAGTACCAGGAATCTGCCTTGTTTTAGAAGTTCAAAAAGAACTTGATCGCCACGTTTTGCTGCATTTAATTGGGGATGAGAATCTCTGCAAGTTTGGAGCTTGTTAACACAAGCTGGGATAGGAACTATTAAACAATATTCCCTCATCCATATTCCCACTCATCTCCCACAGGAGTGAGGGGTTGGCACCCTAGGCCTCAAGTCAACCTGAAGTCTTGGTGTTTGTTTTTAATTGTATTTTGAACTGCAAAAGCCACACACCGATTCATAGCATTCAACTCCTAGGGGCCGAAGGGTCTTTGGTCGCCCATGAAAAAAATATTTGAGGAGGCTGCCCCCCCTCCCATGTTGATGGGCATTGCCATTCAAATAGTGTGCCTGTAATGTGATGGATTATGTGGGGAGGGGCTTACCAGTCCCCTATTATATTCAAGTTGGCACCCCTGCACTGATTTAAGTAGGCATGAACTGCAATGGCTAGTACCGTATGTTTACTTCCAGATTATTAATGAGTAGGTCATTCAAATATCACCCAGGCCATGAAGTCATTAGGACTGTGAGCAATCCTATGCACTTTGGCTTTTACAGCCAAAGGACCTCTCTTGGGTATGGGGGCAACCCAAGTGAGGATGCCCCACTGGCATCCTTGCCCGGGTTGCCCCCATACCCACGAGAAAATACAATATAATACAATGGAAAAGACAATATACAAGAAAAAGAAGAAGCATTAAGCATATAATTAAAAATCACAATTACATAGTACATTGCAAGTGCTAAAACAGGCAGAAAAATCATTAAGTGGTCCACCAAAACCTTCAGCAATTTTCAAGTGGTCCATGGGGGCGGGGGAGGAACTACAGTTCTATATGATGCTTTCCATATATAGGAGCAGCTGTGTGTGTCTCTCCAATCTGCAAGGCTTTTTCTCCAGACCTTCACTCCACAAAAGTTCTTCCTGGAACATTTTAGCCTAGAGTTGCTCCTGAAATTCGAAAACAGTGGAATTTGGGTTGAATGTAGCAGTTCAGCCATTTCTGAACCCCAGATCCAAAAAAGTTGGCAGCTGTTCATAGAAATCCACCATGCCTTTGACAAATCCACTTACGAGTTGTGCTTACAAGAACAACCATCATGTGTTCTTGCAATATCTGCATTCTAGCAACATTTTTTTTTTTGACATTTTTGCACCAAGCCATCTGCGCTTTCTCATGCTATTTTAACCTCTTTTGTGCCAAACCATCTGTGTTGGTGTGATTTTTTTTTTAACCCTTCACAACAAACCATTTTTGTTCCCTTGAGCAAGAGATGCATATGCAAGGAGGACTGTTTATGCAGACTTTAAGACTACAAAACCCACAATGCAGTGTGTATTGCAAGTGAAACTGCATTTACAAAAAGGAAAAAAGGAAAACAATTGGCCATTAAACGATGTAACAAATTGACTTGATTAAGGGCGAGGGGGAATGGCAGCACAAAGAAATGCAGACAAAACAGGCCAGTGGGTTTCTCAAGGAACATCACTGTTTGGAATTTCAAACAATGGATGTAAAACAGGTTTCCATCTTGAGGTTTCATATGTCACCATTCTAGCACTCACCTACTGAGAGTAGCAGATGGCAAGCTGGCAAGGAGGTGCTTCCTTGACCTCCTGACAAGTGAATCACTGCTGCTTATTGAGAGAGAAAAGGGGAGAAGCAAAGGGTTGGTGAGAGCTTCAAGGTGGAAATGCAATGGCAGGAACATTGGATTGGTTCAACTGGTGTGTTTGCACCACAATGGACTGTCTGTCAACTCACTCCTTTTTCCCCCCAATTGTCTTTATTGGTTTAAATTACACATTTAAAAAGTTCACAATCTCAACATCACAAATACTGAAAGGACAAAGTAGAAGGAAAAGAAAAGAAAGATGAAAAAAGAAAAACAGAGTACATTTATCTTACATAAACATGTTTCTAACATACCACATAAAATTAAATGCATTTAACTTACATAGACGAGTTTCTAATATACAGGTCTTCCGATCTTTCTCATTGTACATTACACATTATCATTTTCCCCCCGCACAGTTTTGCTCCTATATAGTTTTCCGTCTGCATTCAAACATGTCTATTGCTTATAAAGGTTGCAAGTATCACTCTAATTCTGCTAATATGGTCATATTATTGTAGTGCATTTTTATATAATCCTTAAATATTATCCATTCTCCAATGGTTTTCTGGTTCGTTTCTCCTCTGATTCTTCCCGTCAATTTTGCTAGCTGTAGGTAGTCTAACACGAGTATCTGCCAGTCCATAATCGTTGGTACTGTTTCGCTCTTCCAATTCCTAGCCACAAGAATTCTAGCTGCTGTGATAGCGTACATAAATAGCTTTCTTATTTCCTTTTTTATTTCTAGTGGTAAGATCCCCAACAGGAAGATTTCCGGGGGGGGGGGTTTAAAATGTAATTTTAAACATTTTCTTCATCTCGTTATAAATGTTATCCCAGAATTTCCCAATAACTGTGCAGGTCCACCACATGTGGTAATAGGATCCCACCTCCTTTTTGCATCTCCAACAGTTTGGAGACCCTCCTTTATACATTTTTGATATCTTCAGGGGTGTGTGGTGCCACCTATATAACATTTTCATTGTGTTTTCCCTTAGGCTTTCTCCTCACCTTCTCAGTAAGCAGTCGCAACTCACCTGCCAGGACATCAGGTCAGCTCCTCTGCCCCACCATGCTGTCTGCCACTGCTGACAGATCCACTCTCAACTGACTGAGCACCACCATTTGAGAAGGATATTGATAAGCTAGAGTGTGAGCAGAGGAGGGCGACCAAGATGATCAAGGGTCTGGAAACCAAGCTTTTGAGGAATGGTTGAGGGAACTGGGTTTGTTTAGCCTGTGAAAGAGGAGACTGAGAGGAGATGGGATAGCCATCTCTAAATATCTCAAGGGCTGTCACATGGAAGATGGCACAAGCTTATTTTCTCCTGCTCTGGAGAGTAGGACCCGAACCAATGGATTCAAGTTACAAGAAAGGAGATTCCAACTAAGTAACAGGAAAAACAACTGTAAGAGTTGTTTGACAGTGGAATGGACTCCCACGCAAGGTGGTGGACTCTCCTTCATTGCAGGGGGTTGGACTAGATGACCCTCAGTACCCTTCCAATTCTACAAGCCTATGATTCTGTGATTCTCCCTTACTCATCTCCTCTTCCAACCTTCCTTTCTCTGGCTTTCCTTCAGAAACACAATCTTCTCCTTTAATAAAATTCTTTATACATTTTGAAAACAATGATACACCAAAAAAGGCTCTCAAGAGGACAATCAAAATACATACATTCATTCATCTATATTTCAATTTTTTTTAAAAAACAACAACAACAATAAAAAGGTAAAGGTAAAGGGACCCCTGACCACTAGGTCCAGTCGTGGACGACTCTGGGGTTTCAGCGCTCATCTCGCTTTACTGGCAGAGGGAGCTGGCATACAGCTTCCAGGTCATGTGGCCATCATGACAAAGCCACTTCTGACGAACCAGAGCAGCGCACGGAAACGCCATTTGCCTTCCCGCCAGAGTGGTACCTATTTATCTACTTGCACTTTGACGTGCTTTCAAACTGCTAGGTTGGCAGGAGCAGGGACCGAGCAACGGGAGCTCACCCCGTCGCAGGGATTCGAACCGCCGACCTTCTGATTGGCAAGCCATAGGCTCTTTTGTTTAGACCACAGTGCCACCCGTGTCCCTAAAAACAAACAAACAAACAAACAAACAAACAATAGCAGCTCCTAAAACCACCATGTATTACATTTAAACTGAAACATCAATCAACATCACAGCCTTAATAGTACTTGTGGGCAAACGTATTCATTATTCACATTCTAATACATAATATTTTGCTTTCAATGATCCATGAAATGCATCATAGCTTTGTCATTATGTTGTGTCTTAATGAAAGCAAATCACTGGCATATTATCATGACAGTCCTTGTTTTCATCTCCCCAAATATCTCCTTTACATTTTTCTTTTCCAACAGGTTTATCTATGTTTTCCCAATATACAGATATATGTTGCACACACTGGATTCCAAAGTAGCCTACTCATGCATGACATTTTTTTATAATAAGAACAATAACAAGAACCCATTAACCCTCACCATTCCTTTGCTGTCCACAAATCTGTACCCATTCTTGGATGCTGGAAAGAGACTCTGATGCTCAAGCGTTTTGTGGGATGACTGGTCTCATATAACCAACATGCTTAAGTCAGGATTAGAACAATAGAGTCATAGAATTGTAGAGGTGGAAGGGAACCCAAGGGTCATCTAGTCCAACCCCCTGCAATGCAGGAATCTCAGCTAAAGAATCCATGACAGGTGGCTATCCAACCTCTGCTTAAAAACCTCCAAGGAAGAAGAGCCCACCACCTCCCGAGGGAGTCCCCTGCCTGAAACCCTGGAGAGCTGCTGCCAGTCACTGTAGACAATACTGCACCAGATGGACCAATGGTGTGATGGCAGCTTCCTATGCTCCTGTTCCCTGAGCAGAACCTGTATGAGCAAAGATTGCAATGTTACGGGCTTCTTGTTTTTGTAGAAAGGTGAGCAAGTGGGTAATGAGAGAGGCTTATGAAATGATGCACGTGTGGGAGATGAGTGGGAATATGGATGAGGGAATATTGTTTAATATTTCCTATCCCAGCTTGTGTTAACAAGCTCCAAACTAGCAGAGATTCTCATCCCCAATTAAACGCAGCAAAACGTGGCGATCAAGTTCATTTGAACTTCTATAACAAGGCAGATTCCTGGCATATTTCCCCTGGTTCCCCCTTAAAAGTAAATACACGACACATAGCTCTTTAAAAGTAGAAAGGTTTACTCACAGACATTTCCAAGGTTCTACAAGTCTCAGAAAGGCAGGCTAGCTTAGATTAAATATGTGTACGTGGAGACTCTCCTTAAGGGAGGAGGCTCCATCTGGGCCCTTTTGGCTGGAAGCCAAGAGTGCATCTTCTCTTGAGATGTTGCTTGCTCGAAGTCCCGATGAGGAAGAGAGTGGGTGGAATGGCTGCTCACCTGTGACTTTGAGTAACTACAGGTAAGGCCACTCCCACCTCTGGTCACACAGAGGAAGTGGTCTCAGTCCAGGTACAGGAAACTCTAGCTGGAGGACTGAGACCCCTTGTGTACATTCTAGGAATGTTGTGATTGACTGCACCAGTGTTATGTATCCCACAGCACGGAGTTGAGAGATCGGACGGAGATAGGTTTTAGTTTAATCCCTCTCTTATGACACTGGAACTGAACAAGATCCTCCAATGAAGCTGAATGATGGGAGATTCAAGATGGACGAAAGAATCTTCACACAGTCCCCAGTTAAACGATGGAATCTTCCACCACGAGATGTGGTCATATCAGGGAGCCGACAAGGAGAGCAGGTCGCTTGCAAGTCAGGGAAAGAGAGTGAAACACTTGGCTAACTTACAGTTAGTTTCTTTATTAAGGAAGCAGAACAAAGAACAGCCGGAGACTTCTAAAGGTTGCTCCTGTCTTAATGAAGCGGTTTTCCGGACTGGCTTGTAGCTCTCCCTCCACTCCCTATCCCTCTGCGTCAGGCCCCTCCCTCTGTTTACAGGGAGCTCCAAGAAGGCAAAAGGAGGCAAGATCATTATCCCCCTTCTCGCTCTCCCCAAACCTCACAAAGCCTAGGAGAGCAGTTGCTCACACCAAATTCATATATATGAGAGGAAAACAGAGATGTTATGTGTACCTTTCTTATCCATGATTTTGTTTTTTAAAAATTAAATTAACAATTTAAAAAAATATATAACTCCCCCCGCCCCCAAAAGTCCCAGGTTCAATCCCCAGCATCTCTGTGTAGTCTTGGCACTGTCTCCTGCCTGAAACCTTGAGAGCTGTGGTTGTGAGTGTACAAAATCCTGAGTTAGATGGACCAATAGTATGATTTAGTATTTCTCAGCTTCCTATGTTCCTGTTGGTGCTTCTGGATGAGACACTTGTATCACAATTGGGTAGGGGTAGTGGTGTCGATTTTGGTTTCTTTTAGATTCACATTTCCCCAATCTTCAGTTCTGCACATTTCCACATTTGTTTGCATTATTTTTTTTAAAGTTTCCATGAAAATTCATCAGCACTTTACAAAATTTTTACTCTAATATCTCATTTGCAGTTTTAACTAATACACATATTACAAAGCAATTCTCCCTAATATAATGATTTAATTTACTGGCCTTGGGTTAATGTTGTACATTATTTTTATTTTATTTTTAAGGGTTGCTACAAGCCCTTCGGTTTATATTTTGGAGGAAAAGCCAGGTTAGACAAAAACAAAGAAATAGAAAAAAGTTATTTCTGGGAAACTGAGATTGGGACCTCCTGGGAACCCCAGACCCCGAGCTGCACTTTACTGAGCTATACAGTTCCTCATCTAGATGGGCAGCAGAGCAAAGGCTCTTTTATTTCCCTTATGTTCTTAACAGAAGTCTGATCTGCAGAAATCAGCATGCAAAGCTTTCACAGCTTGGAAGTAATCATTATCATTCTGCAGTTTTTGTTTTTGCTTTAAGCTAGCTGTTTCTATTTCCAGGCCCCATTCCCGCATCCCTGGCTGACGAACCTGACAGGCCTTTAGCTAGTTAGCAATAAATGGTCTGTTGTGGTTGGTGCATCCTCCTGAAAGCGAAGCATAGGCAAGCGCTACAAAAGCTCACGTGGGTGTAATTTCCCAGGGAGAAAAGAAACTGGCACGAGTGCTCTGTGCAGATAGAATTTCAGTCTGGCATCACCCCTGCTAAGACCCTGTTGTAGCCTAATGCTGGGCTGCGGTTGCAATTTCCGACACACCGCAAAAAAAGGCTTATGAAAGGAGCATTGCAAACAGATGGAAAACGAGCCCTGTTTCATTTCAGGGTGCGAGGGACCCTCCCTATCGCTCAGAGCTCCCTTCCGACTAAACCCACCCCCTTCAAACTAAAGGCAGGCGTGCGTTCAGATGTTCTCTGCCTCGGAAGGAGAAATGTGCCACAACACAATCTGTGGCCTATAAGTCTCACCTCTCTCCTACGTTTCGCAATATGGACTTCCTGCATCTTTTAATTACAGCAATCAGTTTTTGCAAACGGGCTTTGTTTGCCACCGAGTCTTCTTTGCGTTTGGCAGTAGTCAGAAAGGGAGCACCTGTTGTCTGGTAATAGAGAGGAACACCTGTCAGTGGGAGCAGTAAGTGGTAACCGGGGGACCATCGATAGGCAAGATCTTAGGAGGTTTTGCGAGTGAGGCAGAGAGGAGAAGAAAACACCTGTTTGGGACTACTGAAGACCCAATGACAGTTTATTGACTTCTGACAGAGGATGTCAATAAAGGACAACCCAGCCTCTTTCCCCCTTAGGACCAGCAGCCCGCGGCTCCAACATCTGTTAAGAGGGGAGTGATTGCCGTCAGATTGGAGACATTCCTTTGGAAAAGAATAGAGCGGAACGGATTTGAGGATTGCCAGTCATCTAGCGGTTCATATGCTTTGCGGATCATTACCAGATCCTTTTAGGAGAGGGGCTGTTTTTTATTTTGGAGGGAGGGGGGAGTGGTAAAGGCGAGAGGCATCAGCTGGAGAAAGCTGCATTAAGAAAAAGGAAATCACTACCTTGGGTTTGCAAGTTTTAACTGGTGAAATCGTTCCACCCAATGTTTTAACTCCGACGGGCTAAAATTTGACCCACGATTCATTGCTTCATGGGGACTGACAACAAGAGCTGTTTGATGGTGGAATGGTCTCCCTCTGGAGATTGCGGACTGTCCTTCTTTGGAGGTTTTTAAGCAGAGGTTGGATGGCCATCTGTCGTGGATGTTTTAGCTGAGATTCCTGCATTGCAGGAGGTTGGATTAGATGACTCTTGGGGTCCCCTCCAACTCTGCAATTCTATGATTCTATCAACAAGCTGTGGTTCAAGGTCACAAAAAGCTTGATAATGTTGTGGTCTGACTCCCTGGCTTCAGTGCACTCATTTTGGATCAAAGAGAAAATCAGCTTAGATGATGTTGCCTTTCAGGCTTCCACCTAAACTAGTAGATCATAGAGCAAGAAAGACAGTGGCTTCATCCATAGAATCATATTATGTCCACCAACATTCCCAAGTAGTCTCTTCTACTGTTGTTGTTGTTGTTTTAACATATTTTTATTAAAGATGTGCAATGTCTCTCTTTTCAAGTTACATTTTCTAAAGATCAGTTTCATTTGCTGAGACATTAGTGTTAAATTAGGAAGAAAAGAGGGAAAGAGGTGGAGCATATGAATCAATCTGGCTAACCTGATTCAAACACACACACACACACACACACACACACACACACACACACACACACACCCCACTCACCACAGCCAATCACAAACAAACAACTACACCCTAGGCCAACCCCAACCTCTCTCACCACCAAAGGAACACAAACGAATAGTAAAGAGAACCTGCACAAGCGATGTTGACACAAAATCCCAACAGGTTCATCGTGATCTACTGGTCGATCGTGGGGTGTGTGTGTGTGTGTCCATGGTAGATCGCGGTCAATCCCCCCCATTAAATTAAAGAAAGCTCAACAACTTTGACTTCCTAAAAAAAGCTCAACATCTTTTGTATACAACCTTTTATAATGGGAGTAGATCGCAGTCTCCTATAAGTTGGACATCCCTGAGCTATAATTTAGGGCCCCACTCTCTTGGGGGCCCCAAAAAAATTTAAAGGGAAAAAATGGATGTACATTTCCAAAACATAATATAAAAAACTAATAAAATAAAACCTACATACAGCAACAGTGGTTTGTGTTGTGTAGGCTCCTAGGATGTAAGTAATGGGCCCCGCCTGCTAGCCTGCTCCCTAAAATATCACTGGTTTGCTCATTTCTGTATATAGGGTGCCTATATTCTGCATGTGCAAATGGCTTTAGATACTTATTAGGTCCATAAATTACCATATAGCATAAATTCAACACAAAAAACTGTGACAATTTGTTGTTGACAAAGGACAGCTGGACATATAAAGGGCCCCATTACTTTTCAGTAGCTTAGGGCCTCATCAAACCTAAATCTGGCCCTGATACCGGGGTGAAGGCGTCTTCTTCTATTCGTCCCTGTGTCAGTTTCAGTTTATTGGTTAGTTTTTTCTAATAAGGCTGTATCCCGTACTATTTGATACCAATGGTCCATGCTTACTCCTGACAGGTCTCTCCAGTGTCTGGCTATGATGTTCCTGGCTGCTGAGAGGAGGTGGGTTATGAGCTCTTTATGGTGTGAGTGGGCATTATTATCTTGGTCTGTTCTACTGTTGAACAGCTCTTACATACCATGAGAATGTTCTTCAGACTGTTTAGTTGTGATTCCTATGGAAGCTGATGGAACAAGTTAGTCATAACTAACTTCGGTTTGATTATTTTCAGTAGGAGTTTGTCATGACTAACTTTCTGGATTGGGGCCTGTGGCTTTTCTTCCAACCATAAGAATGATATGCAATCGAAGATTGTTCAGCTGAAACCAATGTCAACACATCTTCTAGATCTGAGTCTTCCACAACACTGTTAGGTCTTGTGTTTTTGCAAAGTCAATTTTGCTTCAGCATATTGCTACGAAAAGGACATTATTCATTTCTACAAATCTGATTAAATAGGCACCAGAAGCAATGAGTGCTGGCTTCTTTCTTTTTAAATGAAACAAATCTTCTCTTTCCTTTAAAATCCTCAGAAAAGCATTTGTACTGACATTCTAATAGATGTACATGTAATGGAATTCAATTGAGTCGTTAATTTGTTCTGTGATTAATAGCCAGGGAGTTAACTGATTAAAAGTCTTCTAACTTGTTGGCAGTTCTACTTGTCTTTATGGGCTCATGCCCATCTACCTGGTCACACGCAGGGGGAGGAAGCTCGAGACCAGGTGTGACAGGAAGTCCTCCTGGCTGGAGTAACACCTCCCTGCATGTCCACTCTGGGCAAACAGGAAGTGTTGTACTTGACTGCATATGAAGGACCAGGTGCGCAGCCTGGGAGTCATTTTGGACTCACAGCTGTCCATGGAAGCGCAGGTTAATTCTGTGTCCAGGACAGCTGTCTACCAGCTCCATCTGGTACGCAGGCTGAGACCCTACCTGCCCGCAGACTGTGTCACCAGAGTGGTGCATGCTCTAGTTATCTCCCGCTTGGACTACTGCAATGCGCTCTACGTGGGGCTACCTTTGAAGGTGACCCGGAAATTGCAATTAATCCAGAATGCGGCAGCTAGACTGGTGACTGGGAGTGGCCGCCGGGACCACATAACACCGGACCTGAGAGATCTACATTGGCTCCCAGTACGTTTCCGAGCACAATTCAAAGTGTTGGTGCTGACCTTTAAAGCCCTAAATGGCCTCGGTCTTGTATAACTGAAGGAGCGTCTCCACCCCCATCATTCTGCCCAGACACTGAGATCCAGCGCCGAGGGCCTTCTGGCGGTTCCCTCACTGTGAGAATCAAAGTTACAGGGAACCAGGCAGAGGGCCTTTTTGGTAGTGGCACCCGCCCTGTGGAACGCCCTCCCATCAGAGGTCCAAGAGATAAACAACTACATGACATTTAGAAAATAGCTGAAGGCAGCCCTGTTTAGGGAAGTTTTTAATCTGTGATGTGTTAATGTATTTTAATGTTTGCTGGAAGCTGCCCAGAGTGGCTGGGGAGACCCGGCCAGATGGGCGGGGTACAAATAATATATTATTATTATTATTATTATTATTATTATTATTATTATTATTATTATTATTATTATGTTACATCCCACAGTAAAGCATCCTGGATTACTTAAATTAAAAAGGCTAAAGCTAGTTTATCAATAGCTTCCTTATTTTTGCTGACAAGGGGATATACTCTGCTGAACTCACAAATGTGAGTAAGGAAGGAAAATATCTAGGAAATATATCCTCTCTTAGTTTCTATACACATCCCTACACAAACTCCCATTGTAATCTCTCTCTATACCACTATGATCTCTCTCTTTCTCTCTCCACCCCCCCCCCATGTGTATGTGTGTAGAACCTTTTCCAGGCTGAAGGTCACATTCCCTTCTGGAGAACCTTCAGTCTTTATGGGCCGGGCCAGAGGCAAAAGAGGACAGAGCAACAGATAGAAATTTTGCCTTTGTACTCAAACACGCCCCTCTATCCTGCATCCATACAAACAAGAGGCATTATTAGAGTTATCAAGGGCACATTTTAGCCAGGCAAAAACACTCTGGGCTTCAGAAAATATTCAGGGTCACAGTGAGGGCTGTAGCGGTTCTGTTGTGAACCACTCTGAGATCTGTGGGTATATGGCGGTATACAAATCTAAATACTGGTAAGTAAGTAAGTAAGTAAGTAAGTAAATAAATGGCTTGGAGGGGATTTCAAGGGCCAGACAGAGAGCTGTGGAGGGCCACATTCAGTCTATAGGTTCCCCATGCCTGATGTATCCCCTACAGCTCAGAAAGGGTGGGAGGCACTGGGAGGAAGCCTCTTTGGCCCTTCCCTCTCTCTTGTCCTGCTTCCTTCCCCCAGAAGACTAGACAGCATAGTGTCGTCTCACTGACATGCTTCTTTTCTACATGCAGGGATGCATGTATATATAAGCAGTTCCCACCTGCAGTTTGAAGTGTTGCGGGCAGCCTCACCGAAAGCTTGGCCTCCAGGTGGGATGCCTTTTGATGTATGAGCCACCTCTAGGGGATCAGAGGGACTTGCTATTCGTTTTTCTGCAAGGCCAGATGCACGGAGGCAGCCGAGCTCTTTTGGAGTAGTTTAGAAACAGCCCTAAAAGGCTGTTGCCTCCAACCAGTTGCAAAACCATGCCTGGCAGTGCAGAGCAACCTGGGCTAGCCACAGACCCTCGTCCCTGGCCTCAGGAGTTTTCTGTGCTTTTATGCCATTGGTGCAGATTAATGGAAATGCACAAGTCTTTGGCGATCACTCAAGTAAGATTGTCTTCCATAAACACGGTTTTAACGGTGACTGTGGGGGCCAATTCTGGATTCACACGCCCTTCCACAGTGGGGGGGGGGGACACAGGTTTCCGGGCGGGAGCTGATCATGGCGAGGGTTTGCCAAACGTGCCTTCCTCTTAGCATGTTTCTCCCTTTCATCCTGAGTTTGAGTGTCTTCAAAGCCCATGACACCTTTGGTAAAGTCTGTTCTCCAATTGGAGCGCTCTCAGTCCAGTGTCTCCCATTTGTCGGTGTTTATACTACATTTTTTTAGATTTGCCTTGAGAGAGTCTTTGAACCTCTTTTGTTGCCCACCAGCATTAGGCTTTCCATGTTTAAGTTTGGAATAGAATAGATGCTTTGGAAGACGATCATCAGGCATCCGCACAACATGACCAGTCCAACGAAGTGGATGTTGAAGAATCATTGCTTTGACACTGGGAATGCACAATAGCATGCATACAACAGTGCCCCTTCTCTAGATCATTCACCATTAACCATCTGCATTCACTATCAGCACTATTATTATTGACATTTTAACCAAATTCTGGTTTGATGGCTTTAACAGATTCCCCCCGCCCTCCATTGTATATTGAGTTATATATTTAGAGACAATTGTATTTAAGTGGTTTATGAACAGTTGAAATAAATAAATTATGAAAAATTTAAAAAGGGGGATGAAGAAAATCCTGGAGCATTGGTGATATAAAAGGTTATGGGATTTCAGCAGGATGCAGCTGTAGCTTTGCAAAGTCACCAGTTGGAAACGAAGCAGCCTGGCTACCCAAAAACATTTGCTGTGGAGAGATCATCAGAGCGTTTGGGCTGGGTGTTCATCAGTATGCGGATGATACCCAGCTCTACCTCTCTTTCAAATCAGAACCAGTGAAGGCAATGAAGGTCCTGTGTGAGTGCCTGGAGGCGGTTGGAGGATGGATGGCGGCTAACAGATTGAGGTTGAATCCTGACAAGACAGAAGTACTGTTTTGGGGGGACAGGGGGCAGGCGGGTGTGGGGGACTCCCTGGTCCTGAATGGCATAACTGTGCCCCTGAAGGACCAGGTGCGCAGCCTGGGAGTCATTTTAGACTCACAGCTGTCCCTGGAAGTGCAGATTAATTCTGTGTCCAGGGCAGCTGTCTACCAACTCCATCTGGTGCGCAGGCTGAGACCCTACCTGTCCGCAGACTGTCTCGCCAGAGTGGTGCATGCTCTAGTTATCTCGCGCTTGGACTACTGCAATGCGCTCTATGTGGGGCTACCTTTGAAGGTGACCCGGAAACTGCAATTAATCCAGAATGCGGCAGCTAGACTGGTGACTGGGAGTGGCCGCCGGGACCACATAACACCGGTCCTGAGAGATCTACATTGGCTCCCAGTATGTTTCCGAGCACAATTCAAAGTGTTGGTGCTGACCTTTAAAGCCCTAAACGGCCTCGGTCCTGTATACCTGAAGGAGCGTCTCCACCCCCACCGTTCAGCCCGGACACTGAGATCTAGCGCCGAGGGCCTTCTGGTGGTTCCCTTACTGCGAGAAGCAAAGCTACAGGGAACCAGGCAGAGGGCCTTCTCGGTAGTGGCGCCCGCCCTGTGGAACACCCTCCCATCCCATGTCAAAGAGATAAATAACTACCTGACATTTAGAAAACACCTGAAGGCAGCCCTGTTTAGGGAAGTTTTTAATGTGTGATATTTTAATGTATTTTAGTGTTTGTTGGAAGCCGCCCAGAGTGGCTGGGGAGACCCAGCCAGATGGGCAGGGTACAAATAATAAATTATTATTATTTATTATTATTATTTTGAAAAGGCATCACTGCCCCGACAGGATGATGAGCAGAAATCATGATAAATGCACAATGAAAAGGAGGTCTGGAGGGGCCAACTAGTGTCCAGGCAAACTCCATATATAACCCAGAAGCTTTCTAATAGCTCTACCATCTCACTGGAAAATAATGGGCAGCTGCTTAGCTGGAGTGACTCTGGAGTGCAGGAGGACCTCATCATCTTGAAATCCTAACCATGCCTACTTGATAGCAAGTCCTATTTGAATTCAGTGGGACTTAAAGGTAAAGGTAAAGGGACCCCTGACCATTAGGTCCAGTCACGTACAACTCTGGGGTTGTGGCGCTCATCTCGCGTTACTGGCCAAGGGAGCCGGTGTACAGCTTCCAGGTCATGTGGCCAGCAGGACTAAGCCGCTTCAGGCGAACCAGAGCAACACACGGAAATGCTGTTTACTTTCCCGCCAGAGTGGTACCTATTTATCTACTTGCACTTTAGCATGTTTTTGAACTTACTTCCTGGTAAATGGGGCTAGGATTGCAGCCACAAACACCTTTTTTAAAGGGGGAAATTCCACACATTGTTATGTTCAGTAGCTGAACTTCTTCACTGTAATAGGCTGGTAGGTGGAAAGCCAAGGAGAACCTTCAAAATTGCTTCTCTGCCTGGCCTGCTGCCCTCACTAAGCCCCTGTTACCTCACTTTTCATACTGAAAGTATGACTAACATTTCACACTGAAAAGAATGACTATTTACCTATTGCATGTCCATTTTGCTCCCCTCCATTTTGCATCTGTCTATTATCACTGAAGTCTTGAGATTCTAGCAGCAGGGCAGCTTGATAGAGGACTGGTTTATACTCTGCATATTACAGCCTCATTTCTCTGCTCTTTGGACAAGTAAAAATCCTTTAGACAGTTGCAATGGCTGCAGAAGTCCTGCCTCAGGACAGCAGGTTCATCTCCCTCAACTAGCTTGGCTTTGAAATGTTAAACCACAGGTCTGTTGTTTTCATTGCTTTTCTTTGACCCGAGATTCCTGACATTGCTGAGAGTATTTACAGAGAAGAAGAATCACCGAGAGGCTGTTTCATCTTCTGTGGCTTCTAACAGGTGCTCATGGGGGGTGGGGGCGCTTTTCAGGGTGTATAAATTTGCAGCATCAAGTTGTCCGCTCTTCTCAAACAAATTAACTGGGTCTTGGATTCAGGTTACCATCACAGGACATCCGCTCTAGTCCATGCATCAGTCCAGCCTCTGTTGCACAAGTGATCAGCCGCGGTCCAAGCTCCGGGGCTTTGTAGAGCCTAAACAAAGCATTTGGGAGAAGGGGAAAGAGATTGGATTGCACATCTCTAGGCTATGGGGAAGGGGGTGCGCAGGGAGGGACAGATGACAACCAGCAGCTGCAACAGGAGGCTGCGAGTTCCCCTCATGAACTGCCAAGGTGCACAAAGCTAGGCAAAGCCCCACATGGGACAGCGTTTTCAGGATTCATCTGACATGCAGCCTCCGAGACCACATAACACGGGTCCTGAAAGACCTACATTGGCTCCCAGTGCATTTCCGAGCACAATTCAAAGTGTTGGTGCTGACCTTTAAAGCCCTAAACGGCCTCAGCCCAATATACCTGAAGGAGCATCTCCACCTTCATCGTTCAGCCCGGACACTGAGGTCCAGCTCCGAGGGCCTTCTGGCACTTCCCTCACTGCGAGAAGCAAGGTTACAGGGAACCAGGCAGAGGGCCTTCTCGGTGGTGGCGCCCGCCCTGTGGAACGCCCTCCCATCAGATGTCAAGGAAATAAACAACTATCTGACTTTTAGAAGACATCTGAAGCCAGCCCTGTTTAGGGAAGTTTTTAATGTTTGATGTTTTATCGTGTTTTTAATATTCTGTTGGGAGCCGCCCAGAGTCGCTGGGGAAACCCAGCCAGATGGGTGGGTATAAATATATTTATTATTATTATTATTATTATTAATTGTTATTCTTATTGTTATTATTATTGAAAAACAGAAGTAGCTGGGTTTGGCCTATGTTGTTGTCCTTTCAACATCAAATTAATGTCACAAATGAGATCTCGAGTCATCACAGACAGCTAAATGAAGATGTGGGATTTTCTTCTTCAGGTGCCCAGATAACTTGGTCAGACTTGGATTCTGTGAACCATGACATCTGTGCAGGCAAGGTAGCACCATTCGCTGCTGTGCCTCAGGCAAAAAAATGTCTTAAGGTTGGCCCCGTAGATTAGAGTGTATGGATTACAGTGGTACCTCGGGTTACAGACGCTTCAGGTTACAGACTCCGCTAACCCAGAAATAGTACCTCGGGTTAAGAACTTTGCTTCAGGATGAGAACAGAAATCGTCCGGCGGCAGCGGGAGGCCCCATTAGCTAAAGTGGTACCTCAGGTTAAGAACAGTTTCAGGTTAAGAACGGACCTCCAGAACGAATTAAGTTCTTAACCCAAGGTAGCACTGCACACCACAATTTAATGGAGTTCCACCAGCAGCCAATCTACAACCTTTGCAAAATGCATCCATCTTTGATATGGCGCATGGGTGCCAACTCCCTGGGGCCCTGGGTGTCTGAGCACAAAGTTCCCCATGAAGATGCTGGGCACCCACAAATTTAAGTTCCAGGGCCATGCACACTGCATGGCACCCACAATCGTGGGGCCAAGTTGGCCCTCCTGATGGTGGATGCAATACAGAGACAAAATCTGAACTTGGGCAGGGGTTTCTTGGAGTTTGACTGAGCCGCATTCCCATCCATTCTGCTGAAGGTTTCACTGTAGAACATTGTCACAGACTTCTTGCCAGGGGGGCTACTGTTTATCAACTGTAATTTGCCTTTAATTAAGTACAAGTACTGCAGGTGGAACTTCCCTTAGCTGAAAGGCTCAGTGCTTCCTATTAAAAGCGGTGGAGAGCAATCACATCAATGCCACAAAATGTATTCCATTTCCAGTGGAATTTTTCACAGCAGGCCGCTAATTGCCGAAATAGAATGGTATACTTTTGTCAAGAACACACATTATCATTTTTAAGTTTTTCAGGGTTTTTTTTATCTTGAAGTGAAACTTACGTAAGGATAATTAATGGTTGCTATAGAAACAGGTGTGCATTTTAATTCAGCCAGAACTTATTACCCCATTCATTTTCTTAGAAGGTGTGGATTTGAAACTGGTTTCTCTAATTCCCCCACTCCTTCCCTCCTCGTTTTTCTATGGTGGGCTTGAAAATTATTATTATTACTCAATCAATCAATTAAATTTGAATACCACCCTTCATCCAAAAGTTACCAGGGCAGTTTACAAGATAAAAATACAAAATGAGAACACAAAATGCATAACAACAACCCACAAACACATTTAAAAGGCCATAAATTGTTTAATTGGCCATAGTAAAGGTAAAGGGACCCCTGACCATTTGGTCCAGTTGTGTCCGACTCTGGGGTTGCGGCACTCATCTCGCTTTATTGGCTGAGAGCCGGCGCACAGCTTCCGGGTCATGTGGCCAGCATGACAAAGCCGCTTCTGGCGAACCAGAGCAGCGCACGGAAACACCATTTACCTTCCCACCAGAGCGGTTCCTATTTATCTTCTTGCACTTTGACGTGCTTTCGAACTGCTAGGTGGGCAGGAGCAGGGACCGAGCAATGGGAGCTCACCCCGTCGTGGGGATTCGAACCGCCGATCTTCTGATCAGCAAGCCCTAGGCTCTGTGGTTTAACCCACAGCGCCACCTGAGCCATGACCTGCAGTTAAAACCAATGGAATTTTCCTTGGCCAAGATGTTAAAAGTCCTGTTCTAAGCTGTTCCAGGTGACACATTCCACAGATTCAAGCTTGTGCATTTATTTACTTGTGAAACAGGGTGAGGAATCTGTGGTCCTCCAGATGTTGTGGGAATCCCAACTCCCATCAGCCTTAGTCACCATAGCCAAGGGCCACTGGCGATGGAAGCTGTGGTCCAGCAACATCTGGAAGACCACAGGTTCCTCACATACCCGATTTAGCATAGAATTGTGGAGCTGGAAGAGACCTAAGGATTGTCTAGTCCAGTGGTGTCCAAACTTTTTTCAAAGAGGGCCAGATTTGATGAAGTGAAGGGCCGTGAGAGCTTTTTTTAGGATTGAAGTTGTTGAGATTTTTAAAGGATTTTTTAGGATTTTACCCCAGGAAATAAACTGCTACAGGGGCCAGATTAAACCGACCGGTGGACCGGATTAGGCCCCTGAAACGGACTTTGGACATGCCTGGTCTAGTCTAACCCCCTGCAATGCTAAGTTGCTAAAAGTATTTTATTTTGGTGATGGTAGACTATTATCAAAATTATTACAGAAATAGCAAACTCTGTGATTTATCGGATTCTTTCATGCAGTTGAATATTCCACAGAATGTAGTCTTGTTTTTCCTTTGATAATTGAGAAAGTTGGTGATTAAGTTCAGAACTGGCTTATTCTGGTGCAGAATTTCCTCACCTTGGCCCACAATTCCAGTTTTATTTGTAAACACATTGAACACCCAGCTCTGTGGATTAATTCTACCCCCCCAAACCACTAACATACCTTTGTGCCTTGTCAGGTGTAAGAGGTCAAAATCTTAGGTAGATAATTTCTGGTGTCCCACTCTAAACGTGATGTGTTTAGAATGCTGATGAACCCCAGCCTTGCATCGGAATGCATTAGGCGCATTGGAACTGATTTCATTTTATCTCCGATTAGTCAGTCAGAAAGCAACTTGCCGGGACTTCTGAGGGACCCCTGAGCAAGCTTCATCTGTTTTCATTCTCGAGAGCCCAGTTGTCATGTATTAATTCTATTCAGCCAGGTGGAGACAAAGAGAATGATCTGGACCGGAAGGCATCCAGGAATGCTTAATTGGGCACCCTTGTGGCTAAAAACCACCTACAAAGAAGACCATTTTAGAAAAACAAACACAAACAATTAAACCAGTGAAATGTCTGAGAGTCTGCAGAATCTTGACACTATTTTCTACAGCTCAGGCTCCAGGAAGCAAAACCTGGTTTCCTTTCATACTGATCTGATGAGCAAATGTGATCTGTAGAGATGTGGGGAACATTTTATTCCATTTGCATTTATAATAAATAATAATAATAATAATAATAATAATAATAATAATAATAATTTATTTATACCCCACCCCACCCTTCCCAGCCAAGACCGGGCTCAGAGCGGCTAACACCCATAAAATCACAACAAAACATACAAAACAATCAATTAAAAAGCAAGTTAAAATACGATTTAAAGTTTAAAATGCAGCCTCATTTTTAAGTAGCCCACCAATCAAACCATAAAGGAATGAAACATCAGAGTTAAACTAAAACCAACCTAAAGGCCAGGCGGAACAGCTCTGTCTTGCAGGCCCTGCGGAAAGATGCCAAATCCCGCAGGGCCCTGGTCTCTTGTGACAGAGTGTTCCACCAAGTTGGGGCCAGTACTGAAAAGGCCCTGGTCCTAGTTGCGGCCAGCCTAGCATCCTTATGGCTCGGGACCTCCAAAATGTTATTATTTGAGGACCTTAAGGTCCTACACGGGGCATACCAGGAGATCTAATTTGCACTTTTGGAAACAATATTGTTTATTTTTTTATTTTATAAAATTTATACACCGCTTGATTGTAAAAAAAAAGAAAAAGCGGAACCTCAAAACAGTGTACAAAAAAAATAAAACAAGAAAATCCAAGGAAGTGGGGATTATTGGAGCTTTCGAAAACAATATGTGATGTAAAATGTGAGCCATTGTAAGCTGCCGGGAAATAGATACTAAACAAAATTGCATCCCTACTAGCAAATGCAGTTAATTATTAAATGCTGCTACATGACTACTGTCAAAGATAAACTATGTCGCATGCGAGCTATCAGATACAAATGTAAAAAGTGTTGAAACCAAATCTCATTGGAGATCACTAGTGGGAATCTTTAGCAAATGTTCAGATAATATCCAGCAAATATCCAGCGTCATACCAGAAAGAACCTTAAGGATAAATTTTAAGAGTGCAGTTCTTCAGGTCCGACTGAGACCCAAGAGGAAAAGCTGATGGCTCAATTGTGTGTACCTTTAGAGGTCACAACTCTGGCTCAAAATAGCCATCTCGCCTGCTCAAGACCAGTTTCTCTTACCTTTGCCATTATAAATAACAAGGCTCGGCAAATCTAGTTGCACATACACGGTGGGTATTTTTATACAGTCGGTATATTTAGGCCTGGGGAGTGTAATCAGAAACTGTACTCTGCAACATGAATCACCCCAGAGTTAAGTTCAGCCAAGGAAATAGGCAAGGGATGCTCCGATAATCCCCACTTCCTTCGCAGCCTGCAGACCTGTCAGTTACAATTTTGTCAGTGGTAATGGCCGTTTCACTGTATACAAACATAGCATGTTCCATTGGGAGAAAAGCAACAGCAGCAGCAGCAGCAGCACAAAGTCTGGGTCCAAACTAGTATCAGTCACTAGCGTTCCAGATATCATCATGCACTGAGAGGCATGCAAAAAAATTAATCAATCCTACATTTCATTCTAAGAGAGCAGTACATGTAAAAAGGATCTAGGAGTCTTGGTAGACCACAAACTTGACATGAGTCAACAGTGTGATGCAGCAGCTAAAAAAGCCAATGCAATTCTGGGCTGCATCAATAGGAGTATAGCATCTAGATCAAGGGAAGTAATAGTACCACTGTATTCCGCTCTGGTCAGACCTCACCTGGAATACTGTGTCCAGTTCTGGGCACCACAGTTCAAGAAGGATACTGACAAGTTGGAATGTGTCCAGAGGAGGGCAACCAAAATGGTCAAAGGCCTGGAAACGATGCCTTATGAGGAACGGCTTAGGGAGCTGGGTATGTTTAGCCTGGAGAAGAGAAGGTTAAGGGGTGATATGATAGCCATGTTCAAATATATAAAAGGATGTCATATAGAGGAGGGAGAAAAGTTGTTTTCTGCTGCTCCTGAGAAGAGGACACGGAGCAATGGATTCAAACTACAAGAAAGAAGATTCCACCTAAACATTAGGAAGAACTTCCTGACAGTAAGAGCTGTTGGACAGTGGAATTTGCTGCCAAGGAGTGTGGTGGAGTCTCCTTCTTTGGAGGTCTTTAAGCAGAGGCTTGGCAGCCACCTGTCAGGAATGCTTTGATGGTGTTTCCTGCTTGGCACGGGGTTGGACTGGATGGCCCTTGTGGTCTCTTCCAACTCTATGATTCTAGGATTCTATGATTCTAAGACAAGGTAGTCCCATTTCTGTGATGCGAATCGCCTACTTAAATTGGAAAAGGTTTTCACTTGACTTCGACTACCACGCAGGGGCGCCTTGCCCTCAAATCACTCCAGCTCTTTCTTAGTCAATCTCTGTGGTTTCAGCAAATACCGCCCACATGTTTTAAAGTTTGTTTCTTCCTTTCCTCCCTACGGTCAATGTGGTGAGGCAGGAAATTGTTTTGCTTACGAAACTCAACTTGCCTTGTTGGTTGATGGCTGTAAGGAGCACTGAGGCCAATAAGGACTAGAATCTTGTTTTTTAAAAAATAATAATAACAAAAGTCAATATTTTCAAGATATTTACAGGATGCTGGATTCTTTGCCAAATACCAGATCTGGTACTTGCATGACGTGACTGTTTCACAGAATATACACAGAGCTTGACTTCATTCCATGCTGTATATACTGGAGTTTGTTGCATCTACTACTGATTCTTCACACACCATGTTATTTATTATATGTGATGCGCTCCAAATTCTTAAAAGCACTGTGTTTAGAAGTCTGCTTCAGTACAGTGGAACCTCTACTTACAACCATAATCCGTTCCAGAGGTCCGGTCATAACTAGAAACGTACATAAGTAGAGGCGCACTTTTCCATAGAAAGCAATGGAAAAGTGAAATGATCCGTTCTAGATGATGAAAAACACCCCCTAAAACAGCAATTTAACACGGATTTTACTGTCTAACGCAGGCATCCCCAAACTGTGGCCCTCCAGATGTTTTGGCCTACAACTCCCATGATCCCTAGCTAACAGGACCAGTGGTCAGGGATGATGGGAATTGTAGTCCAAAACATCTGGAGGGCCGAAGTTTGGGGATGCCTGGTCTAACGGGACCATAGATCCATAAAATGAAGGCAATAATCAATGTACTGTACTATAAAATAAATAAGGCAGTATTGCAGATGAAAAAAACAACACATTTATTTATTTTCTTACGTGCACTGAGGGTGGGTGGGCTTACCTGGCTACAAGCTGGGAGTGGGGCAAGGATAAGTAAAGAGCTGATTCACTTTGGCCAGGGTCACTTTTTATTTCTTACCAGGCCAGGTTCTTCTCTGGACTTCCTCAGGTGAGTTCCTCGGCGGGGTTTGGGGCTGCAGTGCGCCCTGCTGTGCCTCTTCCACAGCTTCGGGGGTGGGATGGGGACCCTCTCCCCGGCAGCAGAGGCCTCAGCGCTGCCCCACAGCTGGCCCGGTGAGCTCCTGTTCTTATCTAGAGGAAAGTTCGTAAGTCGAAGCACCTACTGAAGGTTGTAACTGGAATCGTACGTAAGTAGAGCCATACATATGTCAAGGTTCCACTGTACTTTTTTCAAATGAAGCAAAACTTCTTCCACACTATCCCCTCCCTGTAGTAACCACTACACCAGTGTGGTGTAGTAGTTAAGAGTGGTAGACTCGTAATCTGGTGAACTGGGTTCGCGTCTCCGCTCCTCCACATGCAGCTGCTGGGTGACCTTGGGCTAGTCACACTTCTTTGAAGTCTCTCAGCCCCACTCACCTCACAGAGTGTTTGTTGTGGGGGAGGAAGGGAAAGGAGAATGTTAGCCGCTTTGAGACTCCTTCGGGTAGTGATAAATCGAGATATCAAATCCAAACTCTTCTTCCTCTCCTCCTCCTCCTCCCTCTCACAAGACTGGGGTGTGTGGGGAGGCATGGTTTCATGACTTGCCTCAGGTGCCAAAATGTCTTAGCCCACCCTGCACTGTACAGTCCCCTGTTTATTCCAGACTTTCTCAGGCGTTGAAACCAGGAGGTTTCTTTGCTGAATATTTTGTGACACACACACACACACACACACACACACACACACACACACACACAATGCGTTATGACTAGCCTGAGTACAAGCCTGTCACTGGAAGTGCTGAAGATTGGAAGGAGGCAAAAGTGCAAAACACTAGGTGCACCGAATTCCACCCCCCTAAAAGTTTGATAACGATGCTCAGAATTTGCTGCACAAATAGGCCAGCATGTTTAGTGGCGGCCAACAGATGCAGCTGCAACCATTTCCAATGCGAGAGCTTTAAGAAGAAGCACATGCTGATTTAACAAATTGACAACAGAGGGGGGAAGAGGACGAAATGTCAGCTGCTTTCCACAAGGTGGTGCTGTATCAATTTATTTTCAAATCCAGTGGCTTAATTTATGCTGACTCTCCACTTCCCCGTCCCCTTTCAGAGGAGTGGAGGGCACAGGAAATGTGATAATGTCCTTTACTTACTCAGTTACAGAAAAGAGTGACCATGACCATCAAGGTGCAAAAGCAACTCCCCTGTGAAGAAACAAGATAAGATTCTGGGGATATATATGCATAATTACATGTATACATGCATGTACATGTCATTATGCAGAATGCAGAAAATGTGGTCTCTCTCTCCATCTCTTACCATTCAAGAACCTGGGGTTTTCCTATGAAGCAGAATGTCAGGAGATTCAGAGCAGTCAAAAGGAGCTACTTTATCACAGAGCACGTTGTTAAATTAGGGAATTTGCTGCCACAAGCCGTGGGGGGGGGGGTGGTCACCAACTTGGATTAGATGAGTTGGTTAGATAAGGGGGTTAGACAAGTTCTTGGAGGGAGCGGGATCGATTCCTAAGCCACTCTGAAAATTGTAGTTCTGCGAAGGGAATTGGAGTCCCCTAACAACTCTCAGCATCCTTAACAAACTACAGTTCCCAGGATTCTTTGGGGGAAACCACGGGTGCTTAAAGTGGCAGGATACTGCTTTAAATGCACCATGCAGAAGGGGCCTGTGCCTGGTCTTTATTGAGCATTTGTGTGTGTCTCTGTGTGTATTCTCCCTCCCCGCTCTCTCACTGAGAGAAGTATCTGCATTTGCTAAATAAGCAGAGCCATAAACAACAGTGTGAACATTGGTTGACTGAGTTACAGGTAGATAGCCGTGTTGGTCTGTCATAGTCAAAACAAAATAAAAAAATTCCTTCCAGTAGCACCTTAGAGACCAACTAAGTTTGTTCTTGGTATGAGCTTTCGTGTGCATGCACTGTTGCTGCATGTAGGTTTTATTTTATTTGTTTTTTATCTTATATTTTGGAAATGTACATCCAGGGTTTTTTTTCTTTAATTTTTTTGGGGGGCCCCCAAGAGAGGGGGGCCCTAAGCTATAGCTTGTTTAACTTATACGTAAATCCGGCACTGATAAGGATCTATGCTCAGAATAAGTTTGTTATTATAATACCGGTATATACTATAGTATATGCAATATTAGTACATGGTGCATATATGCAATTTCTCTCTTTACAAATCATGAATTGGCCAAATGTCAGCCCTAAACTAAAGCAATCTTCCTCCTTTCTTTTACCTCATTTGCATTAATTAATTAGCTGTTGCTTGTTTGTTTTTATCCAGCCCTTCAAAAAGAAATGATCCAGGACATCTTTACAAAGCAATCGAAGGAAAGGATGCATCCAATAACAAGAAATACAGCCATTTAAATGAACAGCAGCTAAAGGCAGCAGGTTAAAAGAGGCATGAAAACCAATTTCATCAGGGAATAAAATTATCTGAACAGGCTGGGAAAACAAAAAGGTAAACTTAGAAACCTTTTGCATGCCCGGATTTTACTGGCTAGGGTGACTTCACACACAGGAACACTGAAGACTATTTATATTATGATATATGTGCGTGTGACACTGAGCTTATAAGCACATGAGTGAGCTATTTTTAGGGCAGCATATAATTTTTCACATGTATCAGGAAACGGAATGTTACCAGAAAAGACTGATGTCTTAATTCATACTGCAATTTCTGACCAAAGGGAAAAGAGGAAAGGGGGGGGGGGACACAGAAAGACACAATTAACTGTGTTGTTCTGTCTCTTCAATGTAAAGACTCTTTAAGATCAGTGAATAACTAAAGTGCTATGTTGATAGCTCTAACATATGGAAGGAAGGAAACTCAGTGGAAGCACATCTGCTCACTGTGCTGAAGGTCTCAGGTTCAACCTCTAGTATCGCCAGGTACTAGATACCAGGTACTAGATACCTCTAGTATCTAAATCAGAATAAGGTAGCTTCCTAAGGAAGGAAATAAATGTCAGTTGTTTTAATGCAGCTCAGGCTTACCCAGTTCATAATATACACCCACACTTCTTAAAATCCTTTGACAAATGTCCCACCCCGCCAGGGTCTATTCTGAGCAGTGCTGGGATAGCTCAGTCGGCAGAGCATGAGAGTCTCAATCTTAGGGCTGTGGGTTTGAGCCCCACGTTGGGCAAAAGATTCCTAAATTGCAGGGGGTTGGACTAGATGACCCTCGTGGTCCCTTCCAACTCTACAGTTCCATGATTCTAAGAAGAGTCAACAGCATGTGTTTTGCCTACTGATTTGCTTCTGAAAGAACCTTCCATTATCCTTCCATTCCCCCGACATAATGGAGGTTTTGATGGAGCTCATCCTTCTGGCTGCTCAGACTCTACAATTCTATGATCCTACTCCTGGGGGGGTGAATATCCGTCATCTGAGTGGTGCCAGATTCCAGGGGTAATATGGAATTTCCTCTCAATGCAAATGGAAGGGTATTTCCCTCCAGATTGAGGTGGGGGAGAGGAAAGCTCAATTGCCACTGCACATCTGCTGTGATCCTGATAACGAAGCACACTCCAGCTATTGTCATTTTCATCTTTAAAAACTTCTGGGTAAAGCACGGCTAGTTTGACCTGGAATCACTAGTCCTCAAGAGAGGGTGGTGATGGCAAACCAACCCAAAATGTTTTTTTAAAAAGCACTCCAAAGCTATGTAATAGTGACTGCCATCTGCTGTAGAACAGACCATCTCAGTTGTAGGCAATATATCATCCTCAGAATAGCATTCTTTCCCTCCATGATAGAACAGACACTTCCAGTGGTCCTGGGGCTGGAGAGCTGAAAGGCAGCACATGTTGGCTTCTGTCATCAGCCAGGCCACCAAGGTCCAGAGGGACAGAATATCCTGTGCCTCCTAGGAAGGACACCATAGGAAGGAAAAGATCAACCTGGCCTCATCCGTTGCCTGAAGCAGCAGCAACAGCTGCAGAGAACCTGTCTCCCATTTTCCGACCAGAGAGAGAACACCCTGCTTCTACTGCCATTTGCCCTGAGGCTGCAGGAGGCAGGCGGAAAAGACACTCTGGACCATTTCATCAATGGTTGCCCAACGGCACAACGTCCGCCAAATGCTACTTGATCAGATTGCAAGCAAGAGAAGATGAGTCTGGCCTGAACTGGCTAAACTTTAATAAAAATGTTTTAAATAAATAAATAAATAAAGATGGCCATTTTTAAGGATGCTGGACTAGATAGGTCCCTGGCTTAACCCAGCAGGCTCTTCTTATGTTCTTAATTCAAAGCACCTTTAATGAACTACAGTTCCCAGGATTCTTTGGGGGGAGAGTCATGTGCTTTAAATGCAAGGCATGGCTGTGACAATCGTCTACTCTGATTGGTAAGGTGTAAGGCAGAAAGCTCTTTCTCATCATCTATTACCTGTTTCTTTTCGTTGGAGATGCCAGGGTTCAAGCCCTCTTTCTCACCTTGAAGAATGTTCTTAAAGGTGATGATTTCTGGTTGCAAATACAAGGGCTGGAAATGGAAACTCAATTCAGCCTTTCTCCTGAGTCATAAACTAAGGATCTCAGCAGTCCTGTCTTCCCTGCTTCCTAACCAGCAGAAACCTCTGACTTAAGCCACTGTTGAGCTAGCAATCTCAGCACAGCCAAGCCCTTGTATTCAGTCAGGCAGATTTTCCCAGCTGAGTGAGCTGCACATTTTTCTGTGCTGGGTGTCGCTGTTTGGCTATTTTTGGTTCTCTTTCCCCCTAGAGGGTTCCCCCCCCTTGCTCCTTAAAGCCAGACAAGTTGTTTCACCCCAGGAAATAAAGAGTGGGAAAGGAGAAGAGAAAGATTTCCATGTGGTGGTAAGAAATTATATTGAGGGTCTAACCTGTTTCAGCAAAGGGAAGCCACTGTATTTGATTCTTACCCTCTCTATCCCTATCACCCATCTCAGGACCTGATCCTGCATTCAAGTTACACCAAAGTCAGCTCAAGTCATGCCATGCTTTGCGCTGTCCTAAGCATGTTTACTCAGGCATGTGCCCTGAGTTTTGATGGATTTGCTCACAAGCAAGTGTACATAGGACAGCAGCCTTATTTAAGCCAGGGTGTGCAAAGGATTGCTCTTGCTCATCCTATTCAGGCTTAGGAGCCTACTTCAGAGTAATGGTGCACAGGCTTTGATTGTGCACCAAGGCTAAGCCAAAACTAGTAGGAACAGGTGTGTGCTAAAAACTTTTATTTTCACTCAGGCTTCCCCAGCTTTGTACAGTGGTACCTCGAGTTACAAACGCTTCAGGTTACAAACTCCGCTAACCTGGAAGAGTTACCTCGAGTTGCGAACTTTGCCCCAGGATGAGAACAGAAATCGTGTGCCGGCGACGCAGCGACAGCAAGAGGCCCCATTAGCGAAAGCACGCCTCTAGTTAAGAACAGTTTCAGGTTAAGAACGGACCTCCGGAACGAATTAAGTTCGTAACTAGAGCTACCACTGTATTAGTATTGCTAATTTCTGTCCACAACTAGCATTGTGATCATGTGAATTTCATCCTCTCTGTGAATTTCATCCTCTCTATCTGATATTGTAATTGTGGAAATGTTCAGGGAGGCAGGAGAGGATATATTGTTAAATTATATCCTTCCCAACTTGTGCTAACAAGTTCTATAATTTAGCAGAGTAACATTCCGCTTTTTAAACTTGTACAGTGGATAACGTTTGCCAGGCTTTTTTAAGCCTCTAAAATAAGTTTCCTGATAATTTCCCCTTTATTCCCTCATAAAAAGATAGGCATGACACAGTCTTGTATAAAAGTATATAAAATAGTTTACTCACATTCTGTTCACAAATGGATCCCAGAAGGCAGACTTAAGTTGCAAAATATATACACCTGGAATCTATCCCATAAGGAGATAGTTCTCAGACTAAGAAGATGTTGCTTCTTTGAGGAATGGAGTCAAAGAGAGAGGTGGCTGCCTCCCCTGAGGTATTTTGTTACCTGCACAGGTGAGACCACGCCCACCTCTGGTCACATGCAGAGGAAGTCTGTTTCCCAGGAGGAAACAGGAAGTTCCGACTGGCTGGTCCAGACATCCCCTTTTATGTCCACTCTAGGAATGTTGTATTTGACTGTTCTGTGTTTCACATCCCACAGTAATGTTATTATTTTACGTATTTCCCCACTTCTTGGTGCACTGCTTTGGTAATTGGTATTTTCATGTCAAGTGGACTATACATTTTGCATAATAATAATACTACATTATGATAAATGTTGCAACACCTCCAATGGCTACTGATCTGTTTCTGGGCACAATTCAAAGTGCTGGTTATGAGCCTGTATACAGGGTTGCCCTCAGATGGCTCGGGGGTCTTATAACTTCATAACCTCCAATATTTCTCTGATGAAAATAGAGAAGTCCTAAAGAAAAGTGGTACATTCCGGGATCAAATCAGAATCTGGAATGACTTTTGTAAATCGGGCAGGGGGGTCTGCCCTGAGATCTTCGGTTAAAGAGCAGTAAAGGTAAAGGGACCCCTGACCATTAGGTCCAGTTGTGTCCGACTCTGGGGTTGCGGTGCTCATCTCGCTTTATTGGCCGAGAGCCGGCGTACAGCTTCCAGGTCATGTGGCCAGCATGACTAAGTCGCTTCTGGCGAACCAGAGCAGCGCACGAAAACGCCGTTTACCTTCCCGCCAGAGCGGTACCTATTTATCTACTTGCACTTTGATGTGCTTTCGAACTGCTAGGCGGGCAGGAGCTGGGACCGAGCAATGGGAGCTCACCTCGTCGCAGGGATTCGAACCGCCGACCTTCTGATCAGCAAGCCCTAGGCTCAGTGGTTTAACCCACAGCGCCACCTGGGTCCCTTAAGAGCAGTATACACATTTAATAAATAAATGAAAATATAAATAATTTGGTGAGGATGTTGATATCTCTGTTAGAGAGCCCTTAGCCACTCCAACCCAACCCAACCCCATTTCCCCCATAGAAGTATTGTCCGTCCCCAGTCGGAAAGGGAATAGCAAGTTTCAGTCTGTGATGCGTAAGAGACAAGGCCTGAAACTGAAACACCGTTTTCTCAAAATGTTCCTGTTTTTTGGCAGGATGAATTCAGCCTCAGGATATGCTTAGCGGGCACAAGAGGGCGCTGTAACCTTCCTAGCACTAGATGACCTGCGGGATTTCACGTTTGGCTGTGCAAAGTTAAGAAATCCAACCAAGCGCCGTGAGTCGCCTGCGCCTGTAAATGAAATATGAGGTCTTCTCCGGAGTTTTCTTTTATATCCAGGATTTAGTTCCAAACCCCTCCTTTTCCTGGAGTTTTCCCTTGTTATTCTCCCTGCATACACACTTTCAGGGCAGCTTAGCTACCCTACTCCGAGGGGAAATATAAGTCATTTGACAAGCGCCTGTGAATAGTTCGCCCTTAGACAAGACAGACAGGTGCACACCATACATTTAAAGCATACCCCCCAAAAAAACCTGGGAACTGTAGTTTGTTAAGCGTGCTGGGAACTGCAGCATGGTGATCTACAATAGCTCAACCGTTGAGCAAGGAAGGCAAACGGGGCTCAGTTACAGCCCAGGAATGAGTTTCAGGTGTGACCTACGGGTGGCAGCTGTTGTGTCCCAAAACCAGTTGACACCGCGGGACTTTTCTGAAGTCTTGAAAAAGGAAAAAATGGTTCCCGAAGGCTGCTTCTGCCCTTTCCCCCCTATTTTACCTGGGATGGAGTTTGAAGTTGCTTAGGGAAAAGCAGGAGTCTAAGATTCTGAAACTGCACTTGGAACGGGTGCGGGGGAGGAGAGAGAGAATTAGGAAAATACCTGATGCAGAGTCAGACCAACGGACCACCCTTCTCAGTCTTGCTTTCACTGGCTTGCAGCGGCTCTCCAGGGATTCGAACCTGAGGCCTCTGGCTGTCTTGCAAGGCAGATGCTCTCCCGCTGAGTTGGCTGCCCGTCCCCTACTTTACTGGGATGAACGCTCCTTGGCCTCCACTGCGGTGGCCACAATCTGGGTGGTGAATGGGCGGCAGCTGATTGACAGATTCTGGAAGCGGATGGGGGTGGGTGGGAGGAGGTAGCCCAGGTTCATTGTGAAAAGTGCCTTTGTGTGAAATTGGGCGTGGTGGATGCTTTGAATTGTTTCACCTGAATAGAGCGAAAGAAGCATTTGCGCAAAATAGTATTAACGCTGATACTCATTTTTGACCCTAGCTGAGCGCTGGAAGACAAGATCGGCTGATTCTCTGTCTGTCTGTCCACCCACACACACGTTTTTCCAATAAAGCCTGGGCAAGTCATTCATCAAATCAATGAACACATCCGCCTTAAAAATGCTATTCACAATTAACCTCGGAGGTGTTTTGGGCCGGCATTCCGCCCCCCAAATTCCCATAAGGAAAGCATTTACCTAAAGCAGGCGCAATCGTGACAAGGGCCTCAGGCACCCTTGGGAATCTAACCCCATTGAACTCAAGAGGCTCCGCATGGCGGTGCGCAAAATCGCTTGCAGAAGGCGGCCCCCAGTTCCTGAGCTGTAACTGTCACCTAAAGCGCATTTGCGCAAAAACAAGAGTTTGGGTGGGAGAGAATTGCCATGGGACTAGATGGGAACAACGCCCACCGACCCAGTCATGAAAATATACACCGGGGAGCGTCCCGAAGCGTCTACTGCTGCGCGGGGACATCTCAACTCCCGTCCATCCTCGGGACTGGTCATTCAGCTCTGCTCTGGACTTGTGAAGTAGGTTAGTTAGACTAAAAGGTGATGACTGCCCCCCCCCCGTCACCCAGTGTACTTCATGGCCCAGTAGGCATTTGAACCCTGGTCCTAGTCTGACCCTCTAACCACCGCACTACGCTGGCATGCTGAACTACAACTCCCATCATCCCCCAGCCAGCTTGGCCAGTGGCGTGGAGGGAGCTTTAGTTCAGCAACATCTGGAAAGCTACAGGTTATCCCCTCCACCTCCGCTTACAGTTACACCTTTGCTCCATAGAAGTGAATGGGGAAGTAGGGTTGCAAGCTGGAGAGGGAATCACAGCTGGCTGCAGTTGGCACTCCCTTCCTCGGGTGCAAACCCCTTCTATACTAGTAATTTTTGGAGGATGGGAACTATCTGAAGCAGGGAGCGGGATGGGAAATCGGCGGAAGGGGGATAATGCTTTGTGCACCTCCCCTTCCTCCGGAATGTCAAGATTTCACAGCTGCTGCTTCGGTTCTGTAGCCCTAGCCAAGACAGGCGCCTGGACTGGGCTAGGCGTGCAGAGCTGCGTTCTGCGCAGCCTTTCCGAAGGGGCCACATTATAATCACGAGAATCAGTTCCTTTCAGAAATGCAGCATTTCCATCGCATTTAAGTGCGAGGCAAAGGAAGAAATCCGGAACAAGAGAGAACTTTTAACGTGACCTGTTTTCACCTGTGTGTATGCGCGCTGGGAATGTTTTTGTGATAACACTCCCTCACCTGTTCCTTAAATGGAGTATTGACTGGTAACTGGAGTTACCATCAATGCAACTTCTTCCATTAGCTTCAACGGGGTTGGCAAAACGAACAGGGTTCGACGGAGGTGCGTTGTAGACTCGAATCCCGCATCTGGCTGGAAAGGCACCGCGGTTGCAAGCGCCGGCTCGCAGACTTGCACTAGTCTGTCGCGTTTCATCTCATTCATTCAAAAAGGGAGGGAGGGCGGGACGTTCGAACCCTGCTGCCAGCGTTCCAAATGGAACGTCAAGAACACCCCAATTGGAACCTTCGAACTGAAAGTTCCTGGGCGCTGGAATCCTCCTTGGAGCACGTGCTTCTCTCTCCCCCCCCACCCCAACTCCAAATAACACTTTCTATGATGCTAGATGGGTGAGGGCCTTCCTCCCGCATCTCCACCTTGTTCCGGTTTGCTTGGGGGTGGGGGGGAAACATGCAATAAATGGAGTTGAAAAACCAGGTGACTCCAATTCATGCAAAAACAAGTTAGGACTTTAAAAATCGTCCAGGGAATCATTGTACTACTGAGAAGGCGTCCGATTCACACAACGCATAAAGCCACAAGCCCTGTAGCCATTTGGATTTTATCTCTCCCCCTCCCCTAACAAGGACTCTGAGCTTTCTACGGAACTGCAAGGCATGCGGACCGCATTGCGCACGTTTCTTCGAGGACTGTCTTAACCACACTTACTTTTAAACCGCACTGTACACCGTGGGACAGTTACTTCCAAGTAAACACGAGTAGGATTGAACCGCCTGCCTGACTGCAACCCAATGCACATTCCATTAGAAAGAAAGTCTCATTGCATCCCGTCGTACCTACTCCCGAGTAAATATCCATAGGTGAAACCCTCCGAACTCGGCGAGGCTTGCTCCCAAATTGGTGTACGAACCTAGATCCAGTTACCGGGGACCATGCCCCATTGAACCCAAGCTTCTAAGTAGAGATGCTGGGGTTGCATTGTCAAGCCGCAGAGTTACAACCCCAATTCATAACTTACAGAAATTACTGCAATTTATTAAGGCTAGTAACTCTGCGAGGGGTAAACTACAATGCCCAGAATTCTCGGTGGGGAAGAGTTTGCTTCGAGTTGTGCTTTAAAGGTATATAGTTTGTATGCAGCCTAATAGCGTCACCAGAAGGAACCTGCCGCTAACTGGACTGATTAATTTTTTTCACGGAAGTTTTGCACCAGGATCCACATTCAGTGCAGGATTCTGTGGGTGAAAGCACGAAGCTCAAAGGTACGAGGTTCAATCCCTGAGCTAGATGAAGCAACGGTGTGACTCTGTGTAAGGTTTGCTTTGGTCGCCCACCCCAGTTCTTTTCTTTTCTTGCTTTCGTATTACTTCTATAAGTGGCGATGCAGTGCCCATTTACCCATCCCTCAGCCCCGCTGGAATACAAATAAATACGGGCTTTGCGCCTCTTTTTTTCCGCCCTAGCTTGCAGTACCCGTGGCTCATTCCGGGGGCGCTATTTCAGGTGTCGACGTGAAAATCAAGAATTGATGGCAAAAGTCAAAGCCCCGCTCTTAGATATGTTCAAAAATAGTGTATTTTAAAAGCATACGTTGTGGTGGTTGCTTTTAAAATATATATATACACATAAGATTTAGACGTTCATGAAATGGAATCAATGCGCGCAGTCTGACGTATTGCGTGCCGGAGGTGGGGTGGCGTGTTGACATTTCCTGCCCTGCTTAATAGAACGAATCCGGTTTACAATTCAGCGCTTGGACCTGTGAATCGGGATTAGTATGTGCCGCTTTGGAAGGGCGGTATTGAATCCCAACACAAACCGATATGATTTGGGGGTTGACGGTTGATTACACATACAGTAGATGCCTCTCTGCACCAAGCACACACTTATATACAATAAATATAATAAACAAATATATAATAAACCTCCTGCTTACTGGGTTTACTGGGAAGTAGGTCCCTCTGAGCTGTTCCGAAGTCAGTGTGCTTAGATTCGCAATCGCGGTCTGATGCTTTGCGCGTTTACTGCGTATTGTTCCATTGAGTTCTATGGAGTTTATTCCCCAGTAAGTAAAAATAGGGTTGCAGCTGTTGGTGCTTATGAGTGGACTTACCGGTACTTGCGAATAAACAGGCCTAGGCTACACCTCACAGCATTTACACTTCGCATAGGACTGAGATAAATGGCTTAGGGACGCGTGTTTAAGGCAACGTCTGAAAACACAAGCAACAATAGGTGATATTCCGTAGCTATGTGGTAACCTCACTGCGGCTATTTCAGATAAAGGCTCCAACACGGTGATATTTAAATTTCAACTAGTTAAGTGTTTCTGAATTTATTAGGATCCCTCCATGCAGGTCTTTAAAGCAGAGAATAATGCTATACCGGTAATTATTAAGCTTACTTTCTTGGACGAAGTGCCACAGGGTTTCAACCGGAGGCAATTGCTTCCTAGTTCAGGTCGTGTGACAAAGATTTCTAAGCTCCCAAAATACAACCTTGCTTTGAAGCCAACGGGACTAATTCCAAACATAATGTATTTTTAGATCGGGTTGCCAACCAAATGCCAGAATTAGCTGGTTTGTAGCCCTCTAAAGCCATGGGTCTCTGCAGCCAGAGCCAAATGCAAGCTGGCTTGGAAAGACTGCAACTTTATGCAGTCTCTCCTAGGAATAAGTTGCTTACTTCTTAACATAGGATCAGACTTCAGGTCCTACAGTGCCCAGCGAGAAATCCTACATATATACACACCTAGCAAGTTCTATTGAACTCAGTGGGGCTTATTTCTGGGTAGACACGTACAGGAGCCGTTACTCTCAAGGAAGCATGCATAGGACTTCAGCCGCGCAAGGTGATCCTAAGGTACCCCAATGAAATGCCCACTGACTTCAGTAGGTCTCAGCATTCCTAACGCCATTGAATTCTATAGTAGACAGTTAGGATTGCGCTGTTACCCTCTAGCACCTTAGTATGCAGCAAGGAGCCAAGCTAGGGCAATCTAAAAGCACTAGGCAAAAGTCCCATCGCGGGTGCGTTAAAGTAACAGCAGAAAGCCGGTAAGACCCAGTCACAGACCTCCCTGTCTACCGCGTGGTTTGGACCTTAGTTCCGCTTCTGGTTTTAATCAACAGGAGGCGTTTCTACCACCTAGGAACGCAGCCTGATCCTGTGCGTGCTTATTTAAAAGTCCCACTGGGTTGAATGGGATCTGCCTTCCGTGTGGAATTGCAGTCCTAGTCTCTGCATGCTGACCTGGAAGCCAGTGCGCGTACAGTCGCCAACAGCTTGTGCTAGGATGTGCCCAGCCGCGTATCAGCTAGAAATGCGAAGCTAAAGTAGTCAAATGCACCAGTTCTGTAGCGCTTAGGCGGCGCTTCTCTGGCTTGTTGCTTCGAAGATTGCGCCTTGCGTTTGCCTTCAAAGATCCGCTGGGACGCTGATGTTTGGGGAGGAGGAATCCGCAGGGAAGCAGAAATATTGCAGACTCTGACTCGCCCATCGCAACACCCCGGAAATGGGCTTCTCCTTCCACTTTATAGATCAGATTCCCTTCAAGAATTTGGGAAAGAAAGAAAAACGCCACACCGCGATTTCCACTACTGCCTGACTGTTTGGTACTCTGAACTTGAAGTTAGGCCTATATTTCTTCCCAACCTCTGCTTTGCAAAGAAATTGTAGCATTCGACCCTCCCCACTCCCCCCACACGCGCCCTGACCTTTTCTTAAAAAGTCCTTCATCACATCCAAGTGCTTTTGAAGAAAATAAAGTCATTTATTGTCAAAGCATCCAACATACCCAGATAAACTATAAAGTTTAATAAATCTTTGTTGTTGTTGTTGCTGCTGCTGCTGCTGCTGTTGTTCAAGAAAAGGAAAGGAAAGAAACACATAACTAGTTATTCAGACTTCATTTCACTTGCACAAAATTACACTTTGTATTAAAAGGAAATCCCGTATTTACAGAATTGATGACATTCTGCATCAAAGTCCATAATCTTTTTAATGTGGAACATGCATTCTTCCCATTGGAAACATAAAACGAATTCAAGTATGGATTTTATTACTATTATTTTTGCAGAGAGAGAGGGAGAGAGAGAAAGAGAGAGAGAGAGAGAGAGAGAGAGAGAGAGAGAGAGAGAGACTGTCATCAAATAAAGAAGAAAAGCATTGCATCCTCTTTCAGTATTTTTTTTTAAATTTTGCTTTATATCTAAAATAAAATTTTTACCCTTACATATAGTTATTATTACAGCTAAACCATAAGTGCTTAATAATTTAAGTAGAAACGTATGACAAATGCATCAATATGTTGCAATATATGACATTTTAAAAATGTACTATTAAAAGTTATTTACTTTTTTTTGGAAAGTGAAAATGCGTGCATTTGAAACAAAAGGAAGAAAAAACCAAAGAAACCCACCCACCACCTTTTATATTTTTTTTTAATAAAAAAATTTATGCAAGGTAAACATATTATGCACAGGCATAAGATTTTCAACAGTGATTTGGGGTGTTTTGCTTCATTTGTGGTTGGCCTCAGTGCCCAAGAGAAGCAGAAAGGCTCTCGATATGCAGAGACAGAGTGACTGTAATAACCCTAAATGCACAAGCAAACCAAGGTGTGTACTCTGAGGCAAGCCCAGTTCATCCCAATGGAACTTTCTTGTGAGTAAGCATGCACGAGATTTCAGGCTTAAATTTGCAAGGGACTCCAATAAAATAGTAGTAATGCAGAGACCATGAATATGTGCAGAGCAACAGGAGGCCAAAAAAAGAAGGAGCTATATGACTCCTATTGTGGCATGCTCCAGCTGTTGGAATGGCCATGGGATTACTAATGAGAAAGTGCTTTTATTTAATTTATTATATCCTGCCTTTCCTCCAAGGAGATCAAGGCGGCATATATAGTTCTGTTCCTCCCCATTTTATTTTATTTCAGATTTAGCAAGAGTGCCCTCCCTTTCTTTTTGAAGTGGGAAAAACCTTCCAAGGTTCTGCAGCTATTATATCCTTAAAATAGGATAAATAAATGAAGGGTTCTTAGGGGACTCTTTGCTTCAGATTTTCTTGGCTGGGTCTGCAACCTGTTCTCGTTTCTACCTGTATTGTATGAAATATCCCATTGTTTCCATCACCCCCTCCTAATCTATTTGACCACCTAAACAACTATTTGTTTAGGAAGACCAGTTGGCACTTGGTCCACCTTCAAGCAGACATTTGGGACTCACCACACATAACACCAGTCAATATGGTGATAAAATTCACGCCCAGTTTTGTACTGGAGAAGGGGAGGTGCCATGCATGCCTCAGTTTGGCTGACATCTTCCATTACATTTCTGTTTCCCATCCGCTCCAAGAGAGGGTTGAGATGCTAGTGGTGCTCCCTGTTCTTATTCAAGAATGCCTTCAAAGAACACAGCAACCACATGGCTCACTCTCAACTCAGGGTTGGGGAGCCCTTTTCCTCCCTGAGAGCCACATCCCGGCACAGCAGGCTTTGGCAGGCCATATTGCCAGAGTGGGGAGAGGCAAAGGTGTGTGGGACCAGAGGCAATAGTGAGCAGAGCAACAGATGCAACAGCTCGCCTTTGTATGCTAAGCTACATCATATCTCTCTGCATGCAAGTGGGCAAGAAGCACTATCACCATTCAATGGCATATCCCAGCCAGGCAAAAGTTCTCAAGGAACATTCGCAGCAGGGCCAGTGAGGGGTGTGGTTTGCAGAGAAGGATGTGGCCTCGGTTGCCTGGCCTGAGGGCCAGAGAGAGGCCTAGGGGGCTCAAGGTGTGCCACAGGCCCAAGGTGTTCCATCCGTGCTCTAAAACCATTCCACTTTACAGTCACATCCTATGTTCAGGAAGGGCTTCCAGCGTTCAGTGGGACTCCCATAGGATTGCACACATGTAGCCTTAAGTCCCTCTAGGTTTGAAGGTCTCATTCCAAAATTAATTAGATTATTTTAGGGCTCTGGCATTCTTAAGACCCATCCCACAACAGCTTAACTTGGGGGTCACAGCTATTCCAGTGAAAATGGTTTATTGCCTCTGGTTACAATCCAGTCACTCAAAACAGCAATAGTAGTAGCAGTAATGATGAGGACAATATCTGAAATCTTGTGACTGCTCCAAAAAATAAATAAATCAGAAAAAGTGGCATGACGTAGGGTTAGGCCAAGTTGTGAAAGTTAATTCATCAGAAGTTGATGAAGCTATGCCAGAATGAATTGCTTTGTGGAATATTCTGGAGGTATCATGTAAAAATCAAAGACTCTGCAGTTACTTCCATTTTAAGGGCCCTTTAAAGCCTTCCGTTGAAGCTCTAGTCTAGTGGGAATCAAGGAGGCTACTCCAGAACTATTCTGGGATGCCTGATCCGTGGCCTCCATCACCCTGCTCCTCTCCTTGCTGATGGTGCAATGCTACTTTGCATTTTAAGTGCCCGTGAGTGTGTCTCTCACCCCAGGGATGCAGGCCTATAGGGGTGTGTATGTGTGCATGGATATCCCGTATTGCGCTCCCCCTCTCTTTGGAAACCTGGAGGCCAGCTTGAGACCGGGTTCGCCTTCACGGCATACCCAAAAGAATTCTGGGAAGTTGAACGTTTGTCCCGGTGCGGGGAAACTCTCGACCAGAGAGATTTCCCAGAACCTACAATTCCCAGAATTCCTTGGAGGAGGAGGAGGAAGAGGGGGTGGCAGTGGGTTGGGCAGGAGGCCCTGAAAGTTGCGCTGCGCTTAGGGTTTCGGCGCGCGCAGCCTGGCCAGCCTCAGTTGTGCGAAGTCATGTGCCTGGAGAGGTGGTGGCGCTCCCGGAAGGACTCGTTGCATATGGGGCACTTGAGCTTCTCCTCGCGCCGCCTCTTGACCAGCGGCTCGAGCGCGTACTCCTTTTTGTGGTGGGAGCGCATGTGGTAAACCAAGTCGGAGGTCATGCGGAAGGAGGCGTTGCACTTGGCGCACCAGTTCTGCGCCGGCAGGCACAGCGAAGTGAAGGAGGGCGGTAGCAGCGTTAGGGCCGAGGGCAGTTGCAGCTGGAGGGGACCCGCTGCCGCCGCTGCCGCCGCCACGGCCGCCGCCGAGCTCTTGGGCCAAAAGGTGGTGGCGTAGAGGAAGGGGCTTTGCTTGGGCAGCCCACCCCCTCCCGCGGTGCCCCCGACTACTCCTGCACCTCCAGCCCCGGCTGCTCCTCCTGCTCCTCCTCCTCCGCCGTTCAGTTCCCCGGGCGTGCCCTGCAGCTTGACCGCGAGCGGGTCCGGCGCGTAAAGGCGCGCGCCTCCTTCCGCGCCCGGGTGGCAGCCGGCTTCCACCAGCGCGCTCAGCTTCTGGCCCAGCACTAGCTGCGTAACGTGGGCCGACGAAGAGGCCGACGAAGTGGAGAAAGTGGATCTCGCGGGCTGCGAGAACGCGCTCTTCCTCTCCTCTGGGCTGCCCACGCTGGAAGGCTGCGAGGAGGGCACTGTGGAGAAGGCGCTGCCTCCGGAGCGCGCGCCCAGCAGGTGCCCGGGCGCCTTGTCCGCCGCGCCGCCCGCTTGCGCGCTGCCCGGGGAGCCTCGCTCTTTCTCCTCGTCGCCTGCTGCTTCCAGCCCTCGGGAGGCCTTCTTCACTTCCACGAAGGCGCTCCGCTTGGCTTCTCCAGTCTCCGGGCTGGGCGGGCCGAACAGACGGCTGCTCTCCTCCAGGCCGAAATAGCTCCCCGCCGGCCGGTATTGCTGCTGCGGGGTGCACACGAGCTCCTCCTTCGGCGAAGAAGGCACCGGCCTCTCCAAGCGCCCCCTGGCCGCTGCCGCCGCTGCTCCTCTCTCCTCCGCCAGCTGCTCCCCGGCCGGGTATTTCCTCTTGGCTCTGCTGCCGTGGCTGCTGGCGTCCGGGCTGCCCTCCAGCTGCTCCCGGCTGCTGGGGGTGCTGCTGTTGTGCCGCGAGTTCTCCAGCTCGCGCGCCAAGTTGTGGAAGTCCGTGGAAGGCTTGGTCACGGCCGCGTTGCCGTTGCTGTCCTGAGCGCCGTGGTAGTGGTGGCGGTGGTGCTGGGGCGGGGGGTGCTGAGGCGTGGCGGCCCCGGTGGGCTTGCCGTGGAACTTGGTGGCTCCCGGCCCCAGGGCGCCCTCCTGCTCCTTGGTGTTGCTGTCCTTGGTGCTGGAGTCGTCGGCCGGACTGCTGTCTACGCCGTGCAGTCGCTTGGGGCAGCGGAAGCGCAGGTGCGCCACGTACGGGAACTCGAATTGGAAGCGCTGGCTGCACTCGATGCAAGTATAAGGGGGCGACTCTGGAGCGACGGAGGAAGCAACACAGACGTACAGGAAAAGAGTCCGTTAGTCATCTGCTCCAGCAAGTCCGCTCGCCAAATAGTCCCTTGCAGGGAGATAGCGCGCAACGCTCACTTTCACCTAAGGGCGACCCCACCAAGCGACTGATCTAAAACCTCCGTTTAGGATCCACACACCTTTAGGATCCTCCTAGAATCGTAGCCTCTCAGAGATAGCAGTGCCTTGCAGGAAACTTGCCTGCATCCACAGAAAACCAAGCATATGTGGGAACAGACTCAGAGGGTCTTCTGAGTTATCTTTAAGACTCTACAACATTTGCCATGATAATCTCTTGCGAAGGATTTTGTAGACCTTGAAGTCTACAAAATGCCCATGGTCAATTGTTCAACTAAAAAAAAAAGATCATTGGCTACAACACAGCTATTTCCATATGTGAAAATGCAAGCTACCTTGAACGTCGTCAAGGAGCTCAGAGCTTGTTTTACTCTCACAAAGCCCCACCCTGCAAGGTTGTGGCTTGCTCTTGCAGGGACTGGACACTATTTCCTATTGCCAAGCCAATTGCTGCGTCGCACTAAATTAAGGCAATTTAGGAAGCCAACCAGTCTTTAGGAGTAGTTTTTAAGAACACTGCAAGGACTAGCATTGGCTGACTAATAGAACCTCTTTTAAGTTCTACAGTGCCAAAACCCCAATAGCCTGGTTTATTATCTATCTCAATCCATCAAGAGATCAGCTGAGTAACACAAGTGTCCATCCGAGTAGGAATGTAGATTGAATGAGTTCGTGAGGTGGTGAGCATTCCTATTTGGGGCATTAGTTCCACCCAACAAACAGGAATAGACCTGGACTATTATTACTATTATTTAATAGAGAGATGGGTCCTTTTGACCTACATTTTTCGCAGGGATTTCTGAGGTCTACAGATGTTTTCATATTTATACAGGACATGCTCAAAATCAAATACTTCAAGCCACAGGGCTTCCAACACAACCTATCTGTGTTAAGGGATCCTGAGTAGGCTTCCTTAGGGAAGGAGGTATGTACTCTCTAGCAGGACACATCAAGGCTTGCCTGCTCCAGCTTTGCAAGCAGGCAGCTAGTCCTTCACCACGATCAACTTTCTCCCCTAACTGGCTGTTGTTAATCCAGCAGCATCAAGGCACAGTGGCACATGAAAGAATATTGAAGCCACTGTCCACTCAGTTCCACTGTGCTAAATGGGACTTCCTCTCAGACAGTGTGTTTGGAATGTCCAACCAATAAGAAGTCCCTGTCCCGAGGAGCTTACAAACTGCATTTTCAAGGAAACAGGAAAGGAGAGGCCAGTGTAACTATAATGAATAGCAGAAGGGAAAGGAATATCAGGTTTCCCTTTCTCTCTTCAGAGTGTTGTGGATAATATTGCTAAAACCTTTCAGCACCCAAAGTTTTGGGAAGCTTTTGGGGGGGTCTCGCCCTCCCTCCCCAGTTCCCTTTATCCTTATTAATACTGTGGGAATTTAAGGGTATTAACAGTCTTCCAGCTAATCTGGTGTTTCCAAATGGTGTAAAGTTGGACGCGATAGAGGGCAAGGAACTAACCTTTATATGCTGCTAAGTTGGCTCGGCCCCATTTTGTGGCTGGTTTTGGGGTTTCTCCCTGTCCTCTGTTCTAGGCAAACCTAGAACCATTAACCCCCCTCCCCCCGTCCCTTGTCCCCCGACAGACCCCACCGGAACAAGCCTTCACCTACCATTCATTTTGCTGTGCGTCCTAGCGGTGCTCAGCAGAAGTAACTCGGTCAGCTCCTTCCCGTACCAAACCAATAACTCCTCGTCTTTGGCAATCCGTCGGAGGGAGCGGTAAAACAATTGTCCATTTTTTATGTAGGCTTCGAGGTTTTGCTCCTCTTTGTCCCTGGCAGACTGGACCAGCCGCAGCCACATTAAGCCTTCCGAGGAGCCGTTGGCTGCCGAGGTGTCTACCTGGAAGGGAGGAACGGCGACGCGATTAAAAGAGGACACTCTCCGCCCACCAGCCTCCTCAAATCCAGACGCGGAGGTGTCCCTCCCCCCATGAAGAAAGCGCTTGGATCGGCGGGACACAGAGCCCCAGCTTTTCCAGAGTGACGGACTTAAAAACCAAAAGGTCCAATCCTACCGCCTTTCAACGAATGGGGGTTCTGCTTCGGCCCAAACCTACGCACGACCCTCTGAGTTTTAAGTCTTAGGCTGCAATCCTGAGCACACTGGCGACGTCCCTATACATAAAGAACTCAGGTAAACTACTTGACGTCTAGGCAGCCAAAAAAAAGTAACTTGAGAACTTTGGTTCATTATTAGACCTATTTCGTGGGCTCAGGAAGCGGGTGTGCCCTGAGATCGGATGAGGTGGGGTGGTGGTGAATAAATCGAACTAATAAGATGAAAATTATACTGCATTTAACTGCATTACGCTGGCGAAAGCAAAGCCCCGATTATTCCTCTCTGCGCTCATAAACGCGCTGCGGTGAAGCCCCCCGAGCCTGAAAGACAGGTACCGGTATTCAAAAGGATCGTTTTCACCTATCTCGACTCATTAACAAGTATATTGATTTAAAACGGGGCGGCTCCCCTCAACGCCTGCTAAATCATCATTGGCATAAGCAGTGCAGATGCGGATGCGAATCAGTTCCTGCTAGTCTAGACTCTTAAAAAAAAAAGTTGTTGAATGAGCTTAAGTCTGGGCATTAAGGGTAAAGCGATTATGAGGAGAAACGCGCACTGTATTCAAGCCCAATTACCAAGCACAGCTCGGACATTTGTCCAGTTTACACGCAATACACACACCCTAAACAGATCACTCAGAAATCGTTGTTGAAATGAATGGGAACTCTCTATAATCACGAATTGCACTTCTAATTGCACTTCTGGTCCCCATTTATTTCTGCATGAAGCGCACTAAGAAGAACACCCCCCCCCCCGCCTAAGGTCGCAGCCTAAAATAGGCTTGAATGAAATCCAGGCACTTTGGATTAATTTAGAGGCTGGATGGGACTGGTCTTCACCTAATTTTCCCGATGAATTGTGTGCGCGCATGAAGGAGCAGCTGACAGGGAGACCAAAGTCCCCCGGGATTTAATAATCCTACGGATCTTTTCCTTTGAACTATTCCATGGCAGGTGGCGCACGGAGCAAACGCCAGCAGGATTCGACCCCGTCCTTTCCCCTCTTTTTCCTCCCTTATTCTCCCCACCCCACCCCCTTCGCAAGAGCTGAAAGGTGTTTCCTGAAAGGAAACGTCCTGTTTAAATAGGTGAAATGTTCACTGCGAATCCTCCATTCCCTACAATATTTCAAATTCACACCCGGGCATTTGCTAAAATGATTTTAAATTTTTTTTTTAATCGCTTCTGTGTCCCTAAGGGGAAAAAAAAAACATACAGTTCTCGATCCGCAGCCCAATGAAGACACAATCCTTGGATTAAGTTGATTGGCAGCCTGGATCCTGAAGATTTTATTCGAAGCAAAGCCTATCTGTTTGGTTTCGCATCAGTTTTAAGCCACCTTGACCCCGGTGTCCTGAAGCACACTAGCTCAGAAGTTTCAATTAAACTTCCACATAAGAAATTTAGGATTGGGGTGTTCAGAATAAACCCCACCTCCCTTAGATGCAATTTGATTTACTTCCGAATTAATGTGCATTAGGATTATAAAAGGATGCTGATTCGCGATCCTATTAATTCCCCTGACTTGGAGATAATATTCAGGACCGGAGGACTAGCTGCTGCCTTAAAGCCAAGGTTAGCGGGCTGGTGGATCTCGGTGCTTTTCGCCTCGGCAAGAGCGAAATCCTCCCCTCACCACCGCCTTACCCTGAATATATAGGGCACGGTCCTCTTGTCGGTGGACTTGAGCGCGACGAAAGCGATGCTGTCGTAGAGCGAGGTATGGCTGAGCACGCAAGGGCCGAAGATGGCGTTTTCCGGGATGTCACAAGTGGTGTAAACGCTGGTGAAAATGTCCGTCAGACACTGCTGGACCGCTTTGGCGTCTCCATCCCATATCCCTCTGTGCATCCCGGTGTCCTCCATCACTGGAAACGGGGGGATAGGAAGGGAGGAAGGGAAGAAGGAAGGATAAAGAGCTCAGTCAACTTGTAGGGGCGCCCTCGGTGGCTCCAAGAGACATTCCCGAAGGATGGTACTATCTGGAAGGAAGTCTGTCCTAAGCCAATATGTCCAAGACAAAAGATCTAGACGCGCATACATAATAACACTCTCGTTTGGAAGGAAGGCGCAATTAGGAACTTTATATTGAATTGCATCGTACGAACAACAACAACAACAACAACAAGACGTAATTCACCCAGATATGTCCTCTGAAGTCCCATGTATTTCATTTAATCGTATGCTTAAGCCTGCGATCTTGTGCACGCTTACTCGGAAGGAAGCCTCGCTGGACAGAATAAGATTTACTTTTTCCGAGTAATGGATGATGCAACTGGGCTTCTCTCACTCAAATCAACAGGACTTAAAAGCGCATAACTTTGACCGGATAAACAATGCCAAAGCAGCAGCAACATTAATAATAATAATCCCAATGACAACTTATTTGAAGCCCTATACCAAACTCTGTCACTTGAAAGTAACGTTCCCGTCATTCAAAAGAAGCGTTGGCTGAAAGGTGAAGCAAAACAGGGTCGGTATATCATTTCACGCGAAGGAAATGGCTAGGTGATGCAATGCCTTTTGAAAAGTAAAGAAGGGAAGGGGAAAACCAAAACGCGAGGGATCCTAGAGACTGAATGGAGATGTCCTATCGAGACAGAATGAAGCACAGGCAAAGACAGACAGACAGAAGCGCAGGCTCGCTACCTAACGCAGCCATTTCAGCCCTGTGATATGTGGATAAAATCCACACCCGGCCTTTGCCCTGAAAGTCAGCGGCAAAACTCCTCGGACGCTTCTCAGCTCCCTTCCTTTTGATTCAGCACGCATTTCTTGGAACTTCGCACCAGGAGGGCCTCGTCCCCACGTCCCCCCGCGTCCCCCCACCTCGAAAGCTCGCGTCCCAGAATAGTGTAGAGGTCCGTTTGGGCCTCCTTCGCCCTGGCAGCTCCTGAGAAGGTCCGGGCTCCCTTTCCCCGCCCCACGCAAGGCTGGTGACGGGCCGGCGTGGCAAATGGATTTGGAGTGCCTTGTCAGTGTCGCTGATTTGATGTCAGCTAACCTTTCGCCGGAGTCTACAAGAGGGAACGTATGTCTGCTCATTACCATAATCCCGCACTTTCCCTCGGAGACTTTAATTAAAAGCAGCGAGCAGAGGTAATTATTTCTTACCTCGGCACGCTTATTTATGGGAGGCGGGCAAATCCCAGCTCCCTTGTCGTACACGGGGACGCGTCCAAACCCGACATCAGCCAGGCTTGGGAACTGTAAGCGGGGACGCATTTGTGGCCAATGAGAATAGCAGCGACAACCGCTTCCAATTTAACCTTAAAAATAAAATAGGTTTCTTGTCTTTTTTTTAAGAAAAAGATATTGGATAGAAAATGAATAATGTAGGGGTGTCCCCAAATCTGCCCTGGATTAAATTAGGAAACGACTGCTTTGGATAGAAGGAAATGGATCCATTTTAAAGAAGCCATTCCAGGGAGCGCTACACTGGAAGGTCTCCTGCGCAAGGCCCCCGCGGCAAGGACTGAGAGGTGGCGTTCACTTCGGCGGGGCGTGCGCAGGAGACTACCCCTCCCTCGGATCGTGGCCACCAGGCGGAGAATGGGGTGGCCCCATTCACAGGGCGCCTATGTGAGTTATTAGGAAGGCGAGCGGGGATGGACGTGTGCTTAAAAGACCCCCCCCCCCAACTCGGACTGCACGCGAAACCTTGAATTTACTTTTTTGTTTTACAGGGATCAAGTCTTTGATTCCTCCCTTCATTATCAGTGTAACAAGGCACTGTTCTCCCGACTGCTTTGCAAACTGGCTCGGAGTGGCGGAGGAAGCAGGAAACATCAGATTCCCCATAATTTACCGAAAATGGGTGATTGCATAACAATATCATTATGGTGGCTTGCTTGTTGCCCTTTCGTTATTTATGATCCAGGCAAATCAACTGGATTTTTTAAATAAATAAATTAAAAACTCCTTCCTTTCTGGGCTCCAATGAAACTGTTACTACCCCCACATTTACAGTCTTCCGAAGGCGATGGGGTGGTGGGTGGTGGTGGGGAGTTTCTATCGGCTGGTGCCAAGTTCATCTATTAATTTACCCGGCTGAAAGGTCATAGTTTCTGGGTGGTGTCCCCCCCCCCCGCCCCAGGTTAAAAAGCGAAAATCAAGCAGTGAGAGAAGAAAAGAAATAAATACATCTGCGGAATAGACTTGTGTATTTTCGCCTGCTTTTTCATTTAGTTGAGATAATCTGCATCCCCTCACGCCAGTATGTGTGTGTGTATGAATAATTATATGTATCCTACACACACACACACACACACACACAGATTTTCACGCTTTCCTTTATCTATAGGATCCCTTTTTAAATAATTGTGCTGGAGGTCGTCGCGTTACAACGCGCAGCAGCGGGGACACGGTCATTAAAATGCAATTCGGTCTAACAATACGAGAGAGCTATCCTGGAGGGGAAAAGAAGCCGGTGGTGGACGCAACTCAAGAAAAGAAAGAAAGAAAGAAAGAAAGAAAGAAAGAAAGAAAGAAAGAAAGAAAGAAAGAAAGAAAGAAAGAAAGAAAGAAACTGGAATCAACCCATTCTGTCTTTCTGAAATCTCCTACGAACTCACAACCTCAAAAAAGGACCGTATCTGCAGCCACCAAATTCATGCCTTCTGTTTCTTCCTCTCTCTGCGCTCGGATCTTTCTATTGGGGGGTGGGAAAGGGATGTTTGCTAAATCAAACCAAAACAAAAAAAGACACATGCAACCGCGACTTCTAGTCATTGCCCGCCTGCCTTGTCCACCAAAATAATAATCCAAACACATCCTATAACTCTACCCTTTGTATTGATCCGCCTGGCGTGGCATTTTCCTTTCATCCACCACCTTTCCCCCCTTTTGGTGCCAGGAAATAAAACCGAAAGGAGGAAGGAGAAGAGAGAGAAGGGGTGGGCTTTTTTTTGGGGGGGGGGACGGACGATCGGGAAAGAGAGGAAAGAAATAACCTCAAAACAATCCCCCCCACGCTGTAATAGGACGCATGCATCTTTACTTACCAGGAATAAGGTCAGGATTATAATCCTAAAGACAGAAGGGGGAAGGGGATTGAAAAGCAAAAGCAAAAAAACACCAAAAATTGATAATCCCCAGCAGAAAGTGGCAAAAAAGAGGAAAAAAGACGAGTTGAGAAATCCCCTTGTTCTTTTTTTTTTTTTTAGAAGTGGGGTGAGGGGGGGGAAGGGAGAAGCAGCCAGATCTATTGTATCAGTGTATATTTTCCATGGCAGTGGGGAAGATGCTGGGGGCGATCCGTGTCTCTGGTGGGCTTGGTGCAAAAAATAAAAAAAATAATAAAAAGAGAGCTCGGAGGAGAAGGAGGAGGAAGGGAGAGGAAGGCAGGCAGAAAGACTTGTGCAGATGGACCCGATGCAGTGACTGACTGGCACCCAGACACACCGTTTTTGTTTGCTGCACATAATCTGCCCAATGACGCGTGACAGCCCCACCTCCCCTCCCTTTTAACTCTTTCCTGGGCTCCGCCAGCGGCTGCTCCTCTCGCCGCCAGCCTCGCCTGCTTTCTTCTCCCCCCCCCTCCCGCTTACTTACTCCGAGCACATTTGGGAGAGGTCTTTCCCCTCTTGTCTCCAGCCCTCGCCCTCCGCTGCTACCGAGCTACGGCTACCTTGCTCAGAGCCCCACACCTCAAAAGCAGGTCCCTCGGAGCCCTGCTTGGAGGGTGTGCGTAAAAGTAAGCGCGCCAAAGGAAAGGGGGAACAGGGCGCGCGATCCCAGGCAAAGAGGAATCCCATTGAGGACAATGGGAGATGAATGAAGGAGGTCACTGGAGGTGCGTAAACATCGCCGTTGGAATGGGGGGGGGGGGTCTAAGAGGAGGCTGACTTTGGCCAGGATCACGCGGGAGTCCCTTCCATGGAAATGAATAGGAGTCACCCAAGAGCTCTGACCTGACCTGCTCTTGGGAAGCTACGGATTCATTTCTGTGGACTTTCCTGAGGACTCCTTCCTGGTAGAAATGGCCTATATTGCAACCATTCATTTCTCCATAGGCGTTCAGTAAAAAATGCCCTTCTCTCTTAAAACTCCCTGTAAACATTTGCGCAGGAGACTTTCTCGGTGGAATTTGCCTTTCGCGCTGGACAGCCTCATCCCAAATTCTCTTGCTCCGAAGTAAGTTGGAGGAGGCGGCTCACCCTCGAATTTACAGGATTGCAGCGTTATTGCGATTTCCAAGGGAAAGAGAAGCGAAGCAAGGAGCAGAGGCTTTGATCTTGGTTTGCATTAGGAGGACGCACAACTGAGAAAATATAGAAAGCAATGCTGCTTAACACGCAGCAAATATATTCTGTTTGAATCGCACACAGAGAGTTTATACTATCTGCTATTATCATCCACACTGCTGAGTTGGGACAAATATCTCTCTATACGATAGAATTACTCCTGGGAGAGAAAGGTTTGTGTACTACGAGGACGGGACTCAAATGCATTGGGCGGGAGCTGTCATGAATTGAGGCGCACACATGTTTATTCTCTTCTCCTGAAGCATGTTCTCATGGTGCCTCGACTTATGAAGCCCCTTCACACCAAAAGCTCTATCTCTTGTCTATTTTGGGTCTCTTTTTCTGACTGTCAGCAGATCTCTGGAGCGGCCTGAGTCTTTTCCCAGTTATCCTTTTTAACTGGAGGTGCCAGCTGTGGAACTGGGGGCCTCCGGCGCTCACAGCATGTGCTCCACTACTCACCTGACCTGCGCCGTCTATTGCTTTCCCATTGCAGGGTCGCTTCTGCAACGCGTCCATGCTCCTGTAACTCTCGCCATGTTATAAAAGCATGCAAACATTGCGTGTCCCCTTGCAAGACGGGGGCAGATTTTGACCCTGGAGTCCTTGAACTCCAGCCCTGACTGAAAGCTGGGCCCACTGAAAGTTATGATTGCTGAATTCATAGAATTGTAGAGTTGGAAGGGACGCCGAGGGTCATCTAGTCCAACCCCCTGCAATCCAAGAACCGTGCCCACAGCTGTCCCGCGGTGGGCTCCAACCACCAACCTTCCGATAAACAGCCAGAGGCACTGACCCATCCTATGCACCTGAGCCCCATATTGCATTCAAAAGGGTTTATTTCCAAGTACTGCAAATGTGCACAGGGCTGGAACCTTATGGGGAATTAACTTTCTCTAAACCGGGGCCAATGACTTGAAATTGATTTCCATTCAAATCCACGGGGAAGGTCTGTGCAAGAGCATCCTCCTATGCGCGCAAAACGTCCCAGGTTCAATCCCCGGCATCTCCAGGCAGGACTGGGAGTTTCTCCTGTCTGAAACCCCGGAGAGCTACTGCCAGCCCGCGTAGACAATACTAATCCAGGAGGGTCAATGGACTGACTCGGTATAAAACAGCTTCCTACGTCCCAATGATGGAGCTCGCTTCCAAGCAAATGTGTTTAGGTTAACGTGAGACGTCTGTACCATTGCATCCGCTGGGATTTACTTCTGAGCAGACAGGCACTGGCTCTCTCTGCAAGGCTAGCTGAAGCTCGTGGCAACAATGGAACCAGATGGAGCAGCACATTTAACACTGCAGTTAATACTACATAACCCCCTCCCCTAAATTTATTAAATGATTATAACTAATCACTCCCATTTTGAATACACAACATTTTAAAGTTGGTTTCATTTTATTTGCTGATGTTTCCCTTCTTTGCACTGGTTAAGGTCCCCTGAATACTTTATGCACTCCCCTTTCTAAAATTAGCTCTCTTCTCTTTTTAGGGACCCTTGGGATTCCACCGCGAATCGACGCTACCTTCTGGGTTTAATTGCATACTTTATATTCACCCCTCCCTCACCCTTTCATTGCAATACTTGCAGTTTACAATATTTAGCTTTTCTCTGTCAAAGCATGGAGGACTCCCAGGACGTCTAAAGAACGTGGTGGTCCTCTTCAAGGCCTCTGCGGCTCCTTCCGGGTCAACGGCATCTCCCCGCGCCCTCCATGGTGTCTTCGCAAAACTTTGCAAAATGTCTCTGTCCGAAATAAAGTTGACCAGTCGCTCAGCACTTGCCTTATTAGGCTACGAGGACTCCGACTCTGAAAACACGCATGGAGCTGAACGGAAAGCTATAGATCGGACCTAGGCATGTTTCCTCGGGAGTAAGTCCCACAGCGTTCAGTAGGAATTATTCCCAAGGAAGGATGGAGCTTAACTGAGGCTCCAATCCTAACACACCCACCCACCCACACACCCACCCAGTAAATGCTATTGAACTCAACAGGACATACTTCTGAGTAGACGTAGTTACTACTCAGGAGTAAATCCCTTTGAATCAGTAGGGTTTTCTCCTGGGTTAGCATGTATAGGATTGCCGTTTACAGAGGTTCTGAGCCTCTGTAGTGTAGTCCTATTGGGCCAGGCGCTTAATTGATCAGTTCCACGCCTTGCGGGATCTTCCATGTAAGAGGAATCTAAGACGCTGGACGGGGCATTAGAGTCCTCTCTGTGAGACAGCGCTGGGCAGGTCGACTTGAACGGTCACTATTTCTTCTGGGCCTATTGGCAGACTGCTGGCAGGCGCGAATTTGCCGCTTTAGCAAAGCAAGGCAAATTCATGCGGGAGAAAGCTATGAATGGCCGCTAGCCACAATGGCTATGTTCTCTGCCTCCACCTTTGGAGGCAATAATGCTTCTGAACGCCAGTTGCTGGAAACCACAGGAACGGAGAAGTGCTCTGGTGCTCCGGTCTTGCCTGAAGGTTTCCCACAAGAACCTGGTTGGCCACTTTGAGAGCTGGATGGTGGACCATTATTAGCCTGATCCAGGGCCGGGTTTAGGTTTGATGAGGCCCTAAACTACTGAAGGTAATGGGGCCCTTTATATGCCCATCTGTCCTTTGTCAACAGCAAATTGCCGCTGTTTTTTGTGTTGAATATATGCTATATGGTCATTTATGGACCTAATAGGTATCTAGAGCCATTTGCACATAACAAAATATGTATTTTATCAAAGTAATTGTTGAACTGAAATACAATTAAGAAGAAGTACATTAATATTGAAATTTGGGGGGTGGGGCAAGAGAGTGGGGCCCTAAGCTATAGCTTGCTTAGCTTATAGGTAAACCCGGCACTGGCCTGATCCAACAGGCTCTTCTGATGGTCAGATATGCTGGGAGAAGCTTCATCTGTTGAGCGTGGGACCGTCTCTCTCTCCTAGGACCACAGAAAGCTGCCCTCTACCGAGTCAGTACAGTGTGCAACGTGGGTCCCTATATGGCACGTACAACCAACAATAGGACCCACAACTGTATGAGTGTACTATATGCTGCAATAATGTTGGTTGGGCATGTTATACTGAGTCAGACCATTGATCCAGCTAGTCCAGAATTGTCTAATGGACTAGTAATAGCTTTGCAGGGGTGTAGACAGGAGTCCCGTCCCCACAGCTCCATTTGGAGATTCTGGGGGTTGAACCTGAGATCTTCTGCATGGAAAGCAGATGCTCTGTCACAGAGCTGTCCTTCAGACCTCCCCCTTCAAGGCCAGCGAGGCTTTCCCGGTGGAAAGAAAGATGGGGAGGAAAGGACGGACTCCCTCCACCAGCAGAGACCTCCATCTCAACAGGGGCAGGCTGGAATCTCTGGCTTTAGACGAAGATGACGAAAGAGGGAGAGAGGATGGGAAGAAGAGATTCTTCTGTGATCTAGATTCGAGTTCTGCAGCAGCAGCAGCAGCGACGGCTGGATGAAAACCGGAGGAGACTAGAATTCCCCAAGCAGCTAGCCTCTATACAGGCGACCCGCAAGCTGGCTGACGGGGCTGCCATTGGCGCGTCCCTCCCCTGACGTAGACGCGGCTGATGGGAGGTGTAGTCCAAAACATCTGGAAGGCATTGGGTTGGCCAAGCGGGCCTGCTGCAGCACAGATGGAGGGTGACCTTTGAGCAGGGGTGAAGGCCAGGACCTCGCCAGGATCCTTGGCAACAAACAGTTCTGCTTTACGCACGCATCCTTAAAGGGGGCGGTGACTTTCGGGGGAGGGGAGGGGACAGTCACGAAGTTCTCAGGTGATTCCTGCATCCAGCGCTTCACTTTCCCTTTTCTTCCATCGGAGGTCTTGGTGTATTCCCTGCAAGACAGCAAAGGGACAAGCCTCGTGGAAGTTCTCTTGCGCAAGCCGCATTGAGGGTGGGAAGAGAACTTCCTGGGGGAATGTGCCTAAATGCTACTTGTTCAAAAAAAAAAACACAAAATATCAAAGCGATTTACAGCATTAAAACATACATTCCTAGCCCCAGTTACTTGGGAGTAAGCCTCGTCGAATTCAGTAGGACTTACTTCAGAGTAGACATGGTTACGGCTGGGCTGTAAAATACTACTGCTGTTTTAATCAGGCGAAGGTAAATTTAGTCTGCACTCAGGGAATGCTGGAAGGATTTCAAAAACCACTCACCTTTCCCTATAAATGCGATTCCCTCCCTGCATTAGGATTAAGGACCCCATAATATGCTATCAGCATTTATCTTATTAAATGCACAAAACCCATTGTGTTTTAATTTTGTTAAGAGAAAGGTATGTTCATGTCTGTTTACACACACACACACACACACACACACACACGCACACGCTCCAAATAATTCCTGCCTTTATTTCCCTGGTATGTTTAATGATGCGAGATTTGTTACTCGCACCCAATGAATTCACATGGTGTGTCGTTACCTAGGTACAAATCCCCACTCACCCAGTTCACTGGATAACATTAGCGCAGTCGCTCTCCCCTAGCCTAAGCTCCCTCAGAGGGTTGTTGTGAGAAAAGTCCGGCAAATAAATATTGCGCACAGGTAAATCTTGCTGGAGGAGAGCGATGTGGGAGCTTCTCCATAGCAATTACACCCGCCCAGATTTTAAACGCAACTGCTTTGGAGAGCGTTGACGCCCCAGATCCCTAAGCACCAGGGTACTGCTGAGACTTTTTCTACCCATTGCGTTTAGTCTCAGAAGTGGGCAGAAAAAGACACATTTTTCCCCCTCTGGCTGCCTCGAGAGGCTAATCGTTTCATTTCTACAGGTGAGTGATTCAGTCAAAGTTTAGCACTGGCAAACCCTACGTGACTTTCAACGGGAGGATTAAGCAGGCGATTAAAAGGAGCAACAGGTCGGTAATAGACACGCTTAAGTGAGTCTTGCCTTTTAAGCAAAGCTGCAGATCAAGCTGACTCCCTCTTATTGAAATCAATGAACGGCAAGAAACCAGATTTTTTTGGTGGGGACATCTTTCTATATCACCATGTACCAGAGAAACAGTATCGTATACTCGATGGAGTGTCAGAGGACAAACGTAGAGTTCTGTGTTCAAATCTTCCATCAGCCAGGCTGCTGACTGGGTGAGCCAATCAGGAGCTCTGTCTCAGCCAGACCTACCTCAGAGGGTTGTTCTGAGGATAAGGAGAGGGGGGAGGGAGGTAGGAAAGGAAAACAATGCATATGGCCCTGATCTCCTTGCAAGAAGGGCGGGATAAAAACGGGATAGATTACCACTAGAAACTTGGGACCACCCAATTATATTAAAATGCTTTGAGATTTGGGGCTGACGCAAGGAAGTGCTTATTCACCAGTCACATAATTAACTCACATCACGGAATTCACTGTTAGGAGTTGTGGTGTTGGCTACTGGCTTAAGTGAAGTTTTAAAGTATTAGTTAGACAAACTTGGTTATTAGGCACAGTGTGTAACAGAACCTCCATGTGCAAGGGCAGTATATCTCAGGCTCATAGGGATCAACAAAGTGCGGGATGTGAAACATGGGAGCAGTCAAGTACAACATCCCTAGAGTGGACATAGAAGGGGATGCCTGGACCAGTCAGTTGGAACTTCCTGTTTCTCCTGGGCTGGGACAGACTTCCTCTACATGTGACTAGAGGTGGGTGTGGCCTCACCTGTGCAGGTAACAAAAGGCATAGGAATGGCCACCATCTCTCTCTTCTTTTGACTACATTTCGATGAGGAAGCATCACCTGCTTAGCCAAAGATGCTCTCTTGGCTTCCAGCCAAGAGAGGACAGAGGAACTACCGTATCTCCTTATGGAATAGTCTCCAAGTGTATGTAACTTTTCTAAGCTAAGTCTGCCTTCTGGGATCCTATTGTGAACAGATGCGTAAGTAGACTCTTTTTATACTTTTATAGAAGACTGTGTCGTGTCTTATCTTTTAGGAGGGAATAAGGGGAAAATACCAGGGCAGTTATTATAGAGGCTTTCGCGAGCCTGAGTAACGCATCCGTTGTGTAAGTTTACAAGGGGAATGTTACTCTGCTAAATTGTGGAACTTGTTAACACAAGTTGGAATAGGATATAATAAAACAATATATCCTCTCCTGCATCCCTGAACATTCCCACATAAAGGTGGAGTGTGGACTTCATATCCTGCTTGTGAGCTTCTCAGAGGCACGCATTCGGTTGCTGAGGGAAACAGGATGTTAGATCAAGTGAATGACATTGGGACTTATCCAGTCACCTGGGGATTTGGAGTTTATCACCACCAGACTCTTTGCTTCTGTGCCTTCTGCATCAGGTGAGGCTGTGGAAGTCTGAACTGGTGTCTTGGTTCAGCAATGGGTCAATTCAGATGAGGGCCAATAAACTGATGCTGAAGCCTGACAAGGTGGAGATGGTGTGGGTTGCTGATCCCAGAGAGGGGGTCTCCAACCTATTCTGGATGGGATTGCACTTCCCATCAGAGAACAGGCTCACTGCTTGGGGTGTCTGTAGATCCAGCATTGTTGCTAGAGGCCCATGGGATGCTTTTTACCAGCTATCTCTCGTTCATCAGCTGTGGCCGCTTCTTGACAGAAATAGTCTGGTGTTTCATGCTCTTGTAACCTCCCAGTTGGATTGCTGCAATGTGCTATATGTGGGGCTGCCCTCAATGCTATCTTCAGAAGCAGACTGGGGGGCATTTGAATCTTATGCCAACATTGGCAATGGGGCAACGTCTTTGGCAGCAGGCTAGCTGAAGGGGGACAGGGCAGGCTGCATGGCACACGCAGTTCTGTCCTCCAACACCTCACAGCACTGCCACTCCTGAGTCTGCCACCTGAAGCAGCTTCTTCCCTCTGCCTAATGGTAAGGTTGGCCTTGAATTGGTCCTAAGCCTCTGTTGGTACAGTTGTCTCAGCATTAACCTTGAAGCACATAGAGATTGAAAAACACCAGTAAGGTTTCGGAGGCAGGACCATGGAGAGCTCCTGTGCAGCCAAGCCAGGGGGTTGAGGTGTGCAGTCTGGGGAATAGCAGGAAAGGAGACTGGGGCGAAAGGCCAAATGAGAACTCAGCAGTACAGCCAGCCAGGTGGGTTGAGGGAAGAGAGGCTGACATCAGAACATAAGAACGTAACCAAGTCCTATCTGGTCCAGCATCCTGTTCTCACAGTGGTCACCCAGATGCCTCAAGCAGGATCTGACCACACAAGCCCTCTCCCCTCCTGTGGTCTCCAGTAAGTGGGTACTAAGTACTGCAAAGGCAGTGGCGGTTTCTGTAGGAATGTATTTAGACAGTAGTAGAGGATATATTAGTAGACTCCCTGGAAAAGACCCTGGAAATGTTGGGAAAGATGGAGGGCACAAGGAGAAGGGGACGACGGAGGACAAGATGGTTGGACAGTGTTCTTGAAGCTACCAACATGAGTCTGACCAAACTGCGGGAGGCAGTGGAAGACAGGAGTGCCTGGTGTGCTCTGGTCCATGGGGTCAAGAAGAGTCGGACACAACTAAACGACTAAACAACAAAACAACAAGAGGATATATTAATTAGTTATTCCTTTCTCAGATTAGTGAGATCAGTAGAATACCATCCTTTGCAGTTTAAACCTGGAAGCTAAGACAAGGTTGATTTGACCTTCTAGAAACAATAATTCAGGATGCTTTTAAGGCAGACTGGATTTTCCTGGTAGTACCCCTTTTTCCTCCCTCTTAAAAACAACAATCACACACACACTGTTTTGTGAAGACATAACATTATTTACATAATCTAGGTCTTGAAGCAGCAATTACAGTAGCAAAACAAAGGTAGTTTTGTAACTACTATCTAAGTTACAAAATGTAAGTTAAAAATGGTATCTGAGCTGCAGAGCTTAGACATGCATGTGTGGTCAGCTTGGAAGCATGATGAAGAAAGAGAGGGATGCCCAGGCAGGAAGTTAAGTAAGTAGTGTTACAGCTTCCTTCCAAGGCAGACAAAGGAAGTGATCTCACAGAGTTCTCTCTAGCAAATTTCACAGGAACGCTCTGTGAGCCTCAACCCCTTTGTGTGCCTATCTGGCAAAGCATGAATTGTTGGTTCGACTGCAATAATGTCCCACAGAACTGACCACACAAGCCCTCTCCCCTCCTGTGGCAGCTGGATACCAAATGAAGGCAGTGGCAGTTTCCACGTGTGAACTTCATCTGGGACAGGGGTAGCAGGGAACCTTTTTCAGTTAGAGGGCCACATTGTTTTTTGGGCAACCTATGAGGGCCACATGTTAGGGATGAGCAGGGCCAGAGGAAAAGTGTGTGGAACAAGGAATGCAAATTTTACCTTTGTACAGAAGGTGGCCATCTGTCATGGATGCTTTAGCTGAGATTCCTGCATTGTAGGGGGTTGGACTAGATGACCCCTGGAGGTCCCTTCCAAGTCTACGATTCTATGATTCTAGGATGGAAGCACTCTTCAGGCTTCGTATGTAAATGCCTTTGGGTACTTCTCCCTGGGATAAATGTTGTTTTTATATAGTTGCATAAAAGTTGTTTATAGTTAGGCAGGCTGGCATGTGCCTAAAATCAGGTATTTGGTATGCAGCGCAGAGGTAGAAAAGTACCCTGCACATGCTCAGAGACGCCGCCGCCTCCCTTGCTGCACATGGAAAGAGGGGTCTCTGAAAGCTGGCAGCCCCCAGCCCCTGATTCATTCAAACCCCTCTGCCACCGAGCCTGGCCTGAATGCTGGCATTTCCGCCCCAGCAGCTGCTTGGCAAGGCGCCCATCCCTGCCCCCACCCTCGACCAGGGAGAGCCCAGAGCGAGGCGAATTCCTTAATGGGAACTTTGTTCCGGATTGTGGGAGAGGCGACGCTTCCCGGGGAAGCGCCATTAGCAACGCCTCGGAGGAGGGAGGGGCCGGATCCGGCTGGTCCTGGAGTTCAGCAGGAGAGGGGAGTTCTCTCCTGGGGGTGCTCTCTGCGCGCCCCTCTTTCTGCGTGGAGAAGAGCTGATTTGCTGGAGAGAACAGAAAGGAAAAGCAGTCTGGGGGGAGGGAGAGCGAGCCGGGGCCACGTGGATGGCCAGGGAGCTGCTGGAACCTGCACTGGCTCATTATGGCCGGAGCTAATTGCCCTGAGCATTTAATCCAACCTCTCGGCACGCGCTGGGAATGGGTGGGATGTCTGTGGCTGGCTGATGACGCGCGCACAGGCGCATCATGACTGCCAGAACAAATACTTCTGTGCAGAGGGATCGAGGAGTATAGGAAGCATACCGAGACAGACCGTTGGTCCTATCTAGATCAGGATTGCCCACTACACTGGCTGGCAGAGGCTTCCTGGGATTCCAGAGAGAGAAGAACTAAAGTGGTTCTCCGCGCAGCACAAAGTTAGACTATGAAAGTCTATGCCACAGTGATGGCCACCCGCTTGGATGGCTTCCAAAGAGGATTGGGCAAATCCACGGCAGATGTGGTTATCAATGGCTACTGGCTATGATGGCTATAGAATCACGGAATCGTAGAGTTGGAAGGGACACCAAGGGTCATCTAGTCCAACCCCTTGCAACGCAGGAATAAAAAAAAGCTCTGTCTCCACTGCCGGAGGCAGTGATGCTGCTTCTGAATACCAGCTGCCGGAACTGCAGAAGGGGAAAGTGTTCTGGCACTTGGGTCCTGCTTGCAGATTGGCCAATGTAAGAACAGGTTGCTGCCTTATGACAGTTCACGGACCCAGACTTACCTGGAGATGCTGGGTGTTTGTGCTGATGTTTAAAGCCCTCAATGGCCTTGGCTCTGTGTACCTGAAGGAGAGTCTCCACCCCCCATCGTTCAGCCCAGATGCTGAGGTCCAGCTCCGAGGGCCTTCTGGCGGTTCCTACACTGCGAGAAATGAAGCTACAGGAAAGCAGGCAGAGGGCCTTGTGTCAGGAAGCTTTTAATGCTTGATGTGTTTTTATATTATGTTAGAAGCCGACCAGATTAACTGGGGCAACCCAGCCAGATAGGCAGGGTATGAGAAATAGATGATGGTGGTGATGTTCAGTCCTTGGCATCTCCAGGAAGAGCTGAGAGTGAATCCTGCCTGGAGAGTCTCTGCTAGTCAGTGTAGCCAGTATTGAGCTAAATGGACCAATGAGCTTGTAGGATGTGAAACACATAGCAGTCAAGTACAACATTCCTAGAGTGGACATAGAGAGGGATGTTTGCACCAGCCAGTAGATAAGCTTCCTGTTTCCTCCTTGGCTGGGACAAACTTCCTCTACATGTGACCAGAGGTGGACGTGCCGTTACTTGCCCAGGTAACAAAAGGGGCAAGGCAGGCAGCACACCTCCCCTTCTCCATCTTGATTTCATCGAAGAAGCAACAGCTCTTCAGCTAAGAGATGCCCTGTTGGCTATCAGCCAACAAGCAACAAATGAACTATCTCCTTATGAGATAGATTCCACGTGTACGGTATATACTTTTGTAACCTAAGTCTGCCTTCTGGGATCCAATTGTAAACTGTTGATACTGTGAGTAAACTTCTTTTTACTGACTTTAAATAAGATTGTTGTGTCTATTCTTTTTAAGAAGGACAAAAGGGGATTACCAGGAATCTTATATTGAAAGGCTTAAACTAGCTTGCAACAAGCAAACCGCTGTGCATTTAAAAGGGGAACGTTAAAACTCTGCTAAGTTATAGAACTTGCTAGCACAAGTTAGGAAGGATATTATTAAACAATATATCCTTTCCTGCCTCCCTGAACATTCCCACAGAGCTGAATCAGGATGTAGTAGCTTCATAAGTTCTATAGGACATGTCTAACCTAGGTCCATTGATTTCTGCTTTGAATAACACTTAGTTGGACACAGCCCATTGTTTTGATTGTTTTGATATTGCATTTCTACTGTATATATTTAGGTTTTTACTGCTTGTATTTAGTTTTATTTTTGTATACTCAGTTGGTAAGTTGCTTTGGGTAGCATTTGTGAGTGAAGCCACTAATAAACCTTAACCACCATCGCCACCATATTTCTCATGCAGTATTTGCTATTCACTGCCTTGGAAGTCTTAGGGCCCCAAATGTGGTATATAAACTATAATGTACAAAAAAAACCCTATACTATACTATCAGACCCTCCAAGGGTCCCCATTTCCCAGAGACAGTCCCAGATTTACAGAAGCTGTCCCAGTTTCTGATTTGATCCTGTAATGCCCCACCTTTCCTTAGGACATCCCTATTTTCATCAGAGAAATTTTGGAGGGTTTGGAGTTATGCAACTTCCGAGCCAAGGGGATAAGTAATTATACAACCTTTAGAAGACATCTGAAGGCAGCCCTGTATAGAGAAGTTTTTTTTAAAAAAAAATTACAGGTAGGTAGCCGTGTTGGTCTGCTGTAGTCAAAACAAAATAAAAAAAATTCCTTCCAGTAGCACCTTAGAGACCAACTAAGTTTGTTCTTGGTATGAGCTTTCGTGTGCATGCACACTTCTTCAGATACACTGAGACAGAAGTCACCAGACCCTTATATATAGTGGAGAGACCTGGTCTGAATAGAGACATTGGATTCTTATCTCATTATATATGATATAGCTATTTTTAGCTATCTCACCCCTTGCTTTTTCCTGCAAGACCAATTGCAGTCGTTAACAGTCGTCAACGGGTTTACCTCTCCTATCAGCCAATCACCCATTCCCACCACCCTTCTGAGTAATACCCCTCCCCACCCTCTCACCATATATAAGGGTCTGGTGACTTCTGTCTCAGTGTATATGAAGAAGTGTGCATGCACACGAAAGCTCATACCAAGAACAAACTTAGTTGGTCTCTAAGGTGCTACTGGAAGGAATTTTTTAAAAAAATGTTATTGTTTTATTATGTTTTTATATATCTTGGAAGCTGCCCTGAGTGGCTCGGTCAACCCAGTCAGGTGGGTAGAGTATAAATAATAAAATTACTGTTATTATGGAATAGGAACGACCCTATTTTCATCGTAGAAATGTTGAAGGGTATGTACTATGCATCATTTTGTAAACCACTTTCCTGCCTCCATTTGGTCTTCTTCCCCCCATCCACTCCTCTAAACTCAAACCCCCAAATGCTGTAGTTTTTCCTTGCTTTTCACCATGGCAGAGCAGCTTATGTTGCTGGCATGCCCCCCCCCCCACAGCAGCCCGGAGGGCCCAGACAGCTGCAAGAGGTGGAAGCTTGTTGGCAAGCCCTAAAAATGTCCAGACCTTTCCCTCCCCGTGTTAGAAAGAGAAGGGGAAGGTGGTGAAGGAAGGAGGCAGGGGGAGGAGGAGGAGGAGGAGGACAGAAGGAAGAGGATTTGAGATCAGGCCTAGCCACGGAAAAGTGGAAGGCGCTTGCCTGAAACTTCTTTTCCTTAAAAAAAAAGAGGAGAAGGATTTATTTTCTCCAGTCGTAAATCTTGTCTCTTTGTTCCTCTGCCCAACGAAGCATGATAAAGTCCTTTTCCATAAAGTATTCAGTATTAAAGCCACAAAGCTCACCCAATCAGGAGCCATCTGCTTCTACCGTAACAGCAGCTCCCAAAGCAGGAGGGGGAAAGGAGCCCGGAGAGAAAGGACACTACTGTGTTTGGGGCTGGGAGGGGGGGGGACACACACACAAACGAGGAAGCTCTGAATAGCGGTGGAAGCCCTTTAGATTTCCTTGTAAATCTGTATCTATAGAGACAGAGGAAGAAAGGAAGCATTATATTGATACAACAATTGCGAAACAAAAAAACAAAAAGGGACGAGGCATCGAAAGGGCAAGGGGAGCACGCATCAGAGGTCCCCGCATGAAAGGGGGGGCTAACAGATTTATAGAAACCTTTAATTGGTTTTCAATCGCAAGATAAAGAGGTTGAAGCAAAACAGAGGAGAGTGGCAAAATGTTTCACATTCGTTAGCCCAGTGCGAGCTCCATTCAAGCGGCAGCCAGTAATTTCTCTCCCTCCTTCCTTTTTTTGTGACTAAGTGCCCCTTGTCTGGTTTGGAGTGGGGCTCCCATTCTCCCATTCTCTCCCCCACCCCACCCCAATCTCTGTCATCCAAAATTTACGCAGGTTCCAAGAGGATATGAAACAGAAGAAGGAAGAAACCGTGAACCTGATGCTACCTGGGAGACTAATACATGTCTTGTGTGGCAATGAGGTTCAGCAGGCAATAGCCTACTTTGTGAGATGCACAAACTGGAATGCAAAGGTCTTGAATTTATGTATGTGCCGGTATGTATACATTAGGGGCTGGACCCCTGCTTGCTTCACTTGCCAACCCCACTGCCATTCCCCTTACATTACCCCCCCCCAGTAGTTCTCAAACTTTTTTTCATTGGGCCACACTTTCAGAATAATAATTGACACATGCCACACCAGATTTTTTTTTTTATGTATAAGAAATATATTGGGAGGGGGGACAACTCCTAGCAGTGCTTGATTTATAACACAGAACACAACTACTTTATAATATGAACACGAGACATCCAGAAAGTATAAAAAGATGCAGCTACATAAGAACACGAATCATTCCCAAAATTGTTTTTGCTGGGTAATCTCATTTATATTAGGTCTAATTTGACACACACAAAAACTCTCATCAACACAAAGAAGCCTTTCTCTTTTCTGATCTTTCAGGTTCGTCAGAGTTGAAAATCCCTGTTCAGAACAATATGTCATGGAGAACAGTAGAAGAACAGCCAATATGCTCTTGAAGAGAGGCATGGATACTGTTTCTGGTTGTGTATCCATACTACACTGAAATGTTTAAATGTTTCCTTGGCTGTTCTTGAATCTTCCGACCATAGTTGCCCTGCTCTGCTGCCACACCAATGAGGGGCACCACACCCTTTGAGAACCACTGCCCTAGAGCTTCCGAACTCAAACCTCTCCCATTGTTTAAAACTGCCATTAAAAATGGACCATATAAATATGGCTGTGGGAATGTTGAGGGTGGCAGGAGATGATATATTGTTTATTAATAGCCTTCCTAACTTGCGCAAGCAAGTTTGTTCACTTCGCAGAGTGCATTCCCCTTCTTACGCACAGCAGAAAGCTGGTTGCATGCTCATTAGAACCTCTTAAAGGTAAAGGACCCCTGACAGGGACGCGGGTGGCGCTGTGGGTTAAACCACAGAGCCTAGGGCTTGCCGATCAGAAGGTCGGCGGTTCGAATCTCCGCGACGGGGTGAGCTCCCGTTGCTCAGTCCCTGCTCCTGCCAACCTAGCAATTCAAAAGCACTTCAAAGTACAAGTAAATAAATAGGCCGAGGGAACCGCCGTTTGTCCGCTCCCCGGACAGTTTTCTGGTTCATGTGGCCAGCATGACTAAGCCGCTTCTGGCACAATGGAACACCGACACCAGAGCAGCACACCGAAATGCTGTTTACCTTCCCGCCGGAGCGGTACCTACTAATCTACTAGCACTCTTTGGGGTGCTTTCGAACTGCTAGGTTGACAGGAGCTGGGACCGAGTAACGGGAGCTCACCCCATCGCGGGGATTCGAACCACCAACCTTTTGATCGGCAAGCCCAAGGCTCAGTGGTTCAGACCACAGCGCCACCCGCGTCCCATTACTATTACGCAATTCAATCTGCCTCAGATTGAATTGTACATTCCTGGTAAGTTCCCTTGAATCCCTCTTAAAAGAATAAAAACCACAATCCTATTCATAGTCAACAAAAGGTAAGTTTACTCACGTTCAGGCAGTACACAGTATCAATCCTAAAGGCAGGCTTAAAGACTTAAAGTTACAAATATGGGGGACAATTCAAGTGCTGCTGTTGGCTAAAAGCCAACAGAGCAGTCCTAACTGGAAGCAGGCAAAAGGAGAAAGAGGAAAAAAGGGAGGGAGTGCTGCGTGAGTCGTCCTTTTGTTACCTGGACAGGTAAGGTCACACCCACCTCTGGTCACATACAAGAGGAAGGATGCTCCAGGCCAGGAGGAACAGGAAGTTTCGACTGGTTGGACCAAACATTCCCTTGCATGTCCACTCTAGCATTACAAGGAATGTTGTACTTGACTGCTACCCATGGATCACATCCCACACAGGCAAGCATATTTGTGGGAGCACGAATGGACTGGAAGCATTATATAATTTCCTTGTATTGAAGAACAGGGGCTGCCTACCACCTTGATAGAGCATGTTTTACAAGCAGAGCTACAGTCAGGCAGTGCATGAGCAAATTCAGTTGAAGGGCTTTTTCATAGCTCTCCAGACAAGCATTCTCCTGAACTTGAACTTTCTGATCTAATTGTTTTAGTTGTGCTTTTAGCTGTTTGAATTGTTATGCTTTTTAAGAGACTTGCTTCATCACGTTTCAACAGCGGATGTCTTTAATGTTGCAATGGAGTTGTTTCATTGTACATCTTTATGACATGTGGATATTTTAGACTTGCTTTTATACTTGTAAACCACTTGGAAGCCAATTTTGTGCATGTAAGTGGTATATTTATTTAATAATAATTATAATAATCATAACTCTCAGTTCCCTCTATCTCCCAGATTCTACCATTATTTTAAACCACCACTTTTCTCCCTCCTCACTCCCAGGTCATGGTCACTGGTGTTGTGCAGCCGCCCTTCTCGTTTGCTCCCCTATCCCACCCTGAGTCCATGTAAATCCAACATTGCGATGCAGTACTAAAATCCTCCAATGGGGGCTGCACAGCGACAGCCTTACATTTTTATGTATATAGGAAGATAGAGAAAGAAAACACGTGGGAGGCGGAAGTCTGTTCTAAAATGTGAGGTTAAAAGAAAGAGCAGCACATCCTGAAGGAAGGGATACTCTACATCAAGGGTAGCCAACATGGCATCCTGGACATCCCTGGACATTGGTCACACTGTGTCTAATAGGAGTCAAAAGGTCAACAAGATCTGGAGGTCATCTCATTTGCTACCTATGCTCTGCTTCAGCAATGTCCAACCGGTCGACCACGATCGCCAGGTAGATCGCCAGGGTTCTCTAGGTCGATCGCGGGAGTAAAAAAAGAGTTTGCCTGCTATTTCCTGAGCAATCTTTTTTTTTATCATATGATTTTTATTGATTTCATATTACATTGACACTCTAATTTTCATCATATTATATCACATACAATAGGTTTAAAGCTCCGCCGAGCTATGACTTCCCTCCCTCCTTTCAATGGTTTTTAGATATTATTTAGCCTCTAACGCTTTTGTTTTTTATCTATCTCTGACCTTTTTTTATCTTCCTCCTCTGATTTCAATCAGAGATTATTCACATCTCACAACATAGAAATTACAACAGTCCTGTTAGTGTCTTTAAACTTGTGCAATTTTCTTTTAAATAGTCTATAAATTTACTCCAATTATTCACGAACTTCTGGTCGTCTTGGTTCCTGACCTTGTCCATCATCTTCGCCAGCTCGGCATAATCCATCATTTTTAGCTGCCAATCCTCTAATGTTGGTACCTCTTGCAGTTTCCACCTTCCTGAACAATCTTGACACTCCCTGACCCTGATGCTCTGCCCCATTTCCTCTGCCAGCACTCCTGTATTTTGCGTTTTCTCTCCCTATAAAAAGTCTCTCCCTCTGTAAAAAGCTCAACAACTCTGGTCTTTCCCCCTAAAAAAAGTTCAACAACTATGGGCAATGACAATGGGTAGATCACTGCCAGTTTTATTATACCGGGAGTAGATCGCAGTCTGTATAGAGTTGGACGTGCCTGCTCTACGTGAATCAATCAATTGAAGTTAACAAGAGGCAAGGGTTGAATGAGGGCTACCAGAGGGCTATTTGGAGATAGAAGTACTCACAGATCCCACCCCATCCTAGCTAGGACCCTGGGTACCTGCTGGGAAAGGACCAGTCTTGGAATGGAATGAGAGCTGCTGGGTGGGAACAGATTCTCAGCCTGGAAGACTTCAGCATGACAAGCAGGCTGCGCTTTCCTGCGCTTACACACCAGGACCAAAACCTGAACCCCATGAGATGCCATCCTGAGGATATCCTGTAGTCACTTGTGGATGCCATTTTGCTTGCTCCTAACCACAAAGTGGTGAGCAGCTGGTGAAAGTACCGTTAACACTTTGTGTCAGATGCTCAGGCTAAAACAATATATAAAGATAATATATAGAAATCGGGGGTAACTGATTCATTTTTAGGAGAGTTTGTGGATGGTCTTATTAGAATAACAGAGTTGGAAGAGACATTCTGGTTCATTGGATGCCCATAAGTTCTAGTGTTACTAATTAATAAGTACATTATTACTAATTAATAAGATATTTATTTGTTGTGTGAATTTGTATTTTCTCTTGTCTGTCCTGAGTTAGCCAAGTGAGTTGGCTCATTTGCATGAAGCCAACTTGGTGAAAATCTCTTGGGTGCACACTCCGTTTGTATGTCCTGGTCCCCTTGCAGATGCTAAGCAAAGAAGCCCAATGATTTTAATTTTCCTTCCTCTCCACCACTATTCGAAACCCACAAGCCACCCTGCTTTCACTCCAAAGCAGCCTTTGCCAATCTGGGTCCCTCCAAAAGTCCGTTGGACTACAACTCCCATCAGCTTGAGCCAACACAAGTGTTGTCCAGCACCTCTTGAGGGCACCAGGTTGACAAAAACTTTTCATCACCGCCATACCCAACAACCCAAGGCATGCAAAGACACCCTCCAAAAAGACAATGCAAGCCATACTCTCAATTTTGCTCTAGTGTAATTATACAGGATTAAGTGTTGAGCTATCCATTTCCATAAGAGGGAAAGGGGTTTTGGTAGAAAACATGCATCAGATTATGTTAATGGTCCTCCTTTGCTTCCCCTCCCCCTCCTTATTTTGCATATGGACATTTCCCTAACAACTGGGCAGACTTTAAAGACCTGCTAACATAAATGTAGTAGGTCAGAAAAAGGCATTTGCTCGTGTAAGGGATTAATGGAGGCATTGTATAATGCTGCTTTTCAGAATTACTCTCGGGATTAAGAAGCAGATATAGCAAAGGACATATTTTGTATTCACTATCCATTTTGATTAATGTTTACTGGAGGATTTGGGGGGTGGGGGATGAAAAACTAGTGAACTAGCTTCAGGAGCTCCATTTAGGGAAGATGGATGTGCGCTTTCTCTCTCTCTCTCTCTCTCTCTCTCTCTCTCTCTCACACACACACACACACACACACACACACACACACACTGGGAGAGCATCTGCTTTGCATGCAGAAGGTCCCAAGTTCAATCCCTGGCATCTCCTGCTAAGGTTCGGAGAGACGCTTGCCTGAAATCCCGGAGAACTGCTGCCAGCCAGTGTAGACAATACTGAACTAGATGGACCAATGGTCTGACTCTGTATAAGGCAACTTCCGATGTTCTAGACCAGTGATGGCTAACCTTGACACTCCAGATGTTTTGGGACTACAACTCCCATCATCCCTGACCACTGGTCCTGCTAGCTAGGGATGATGAGAGTTGTAGTTCCAAAACATCTGGAGTGTCAAGGTTAGCCATCACTGTTCTAGGCACTCATATAGGAACACAGAGTCATTGAATTGTAGAGTTGGAAGAGACCACAAGGATCATCTGGTCCGATCCCCTGCAATGCAGGAATCTTTTGCCCAGTGTGGGACTTGAACCCACGACCCTGAGATTTAAAGTCTTGTGCTCTACTGACTGAATCATCCCAGCTGGCCCTTAGGAAGCAGACTTATTCTGAGTAAGACTACTGGGTCAATCTGTCTAGCTCAGTATTGTTCACACTGACTGACAGCAGCTGTCAAGATTTTCCGACAGCGTTCTCTCCTAACCCTACTCAGAGATGCTAAGAATTGAACTTGGGAGGAACAAAAACTGAGCTAAGGCCCTTCTCCAATCTTTCAGGCTGTATGCAACTATACATCAAGAATAGCTGTATGTATGTCTTGCCAGCCCTACACACTGCCTGCATCCACATGCTACAGTAAACCAAGGTTTGGTTGGGCTGTATGTACCGTAGCTCTGGTACGGTACAATTTATTAAGCCAAGAACTTTGGCTTTCCATTGCATGTGGATGTGGCCACTGACTGATGACTGTTATAATGAATCGAAAAGTCCCATTAGTAAAATGGGGGAAAGTCCCATAGAGTTCAGTGAATCCTGTTCCCTGGTAAACAGATGTAGGACACTGAGATCCAGAGCCGAGGGCCTTCTGGCGGTTCCCTCACTGAGAGAAGCAAAACTACAGGGAACCAGGCAGAGGGCCTTCTCGGTAGTGGCACCTGCCCTGTGGAACGCCCTCCCTTCAGAGATCAAAGCGATCAACAACTACATGACCTTTAGAAAACACCTGAAGGCAGCCCTGTTTAGGGAAGTTTTTAATCTGTGATGTATTAATGTATTTTAATGTTTGCTGGAAGCTGCCCAGAGTGGCTGGGGAGACCCAGCCAGATGGGCGGGGTTCAAATAAAAAAATATTATTATTATTATTATTATTATTATTATTATTATTATTATTATTATTATTATTATTGGATTGCAGGCTAAATTAAGGGGTTGCCTCTGTGGTTGAGGTTGTTATTTTAAAAATACTTCCATGGTTTTAGTTATACTGAGTCAAGCCACACGTCCTTCTTGTTGGAAGGTTCAGGACAGGCAAAAGAAAGTACTTGATCACCAAAGTTAAACTATGGAATTTGTCCCCACAATTCACAGAGGAGAAGGCTATCTATGGCCACTAGCCATCGTTATAGCTCTGCTCTGAATGCCAGTTGCTTTGAGTCACAAGTGATGAGAGGGTACTGCTGTGCTCAAGTTCTGCTTCATAGAACCGTAGAGTTGGAAGGGACAGCAAGGGTCATCAGGACCAACTCCCTGCAAGGCAGGATTCTTTCGCCCAACGTGGGACTTGAACCCACGACCCTGAGATTAAGAGCCTTGTGCTCTACCAATTGAGCTATGTTGTCGCTTCAGCTCCTGTCAGCCCCAGCCAGGCCAAGGATGATGGGATCTGTAGTCCAGTGACCTCTAGAGGCCCACAGGTTCCCTCCACTCAGAGAGCCACTGCTGTTCAGAGAAGACAGTAATAAGTGTAGGAACATAGATAGGAAGACCCCAGTTGGGTAGAGCCAAAGTCCCATCTGGTCCAACATCCTGTTCTCATAGTGGTCAACTGTTGACCCACAAGCTTTTCGCTGATCTGTAAAACTGTTCTGGAGCATCAGGTCAAGGCTCTCGGGAATCTCTGTAAGCTCTGCATCTTCTCCAGGCCACACCTAACAAAGGCCTTGTTTTGCACTCTCCACGAGTTCTTTCGCCTGGACGGAATGCATAGCTGTCAACCCTCCCTTTTTTTGCAGGAAACTCCCTTATTCCAATGCCGTTTCCCGCTGCTATCCCAGATTGTTGATATCCCTTAAATTTCCTGGATTTCAAAGGAAGCAGCTCCTCTCCCTCCCTGCTGGCCAGGGAGGCTCCTCAGCTGTGTTGCTTGGCTGCCAATAAGGAGTCTGAGACCGACTGGGGGCGGAGCTTGCATGCCTTGTGCAGCCAGACCCTCACGCCCAACCAGACAGACAGCCTGCCTGCCGTCTATGCGCTCGCTCTTTTGCTCTCCCGTTCACGTGCAGCCTCTGGAGCGCAGGGTGGCGAGGCTACTTGGTGCCATTGCACCACCCTCGCGGCATCCCTTATTTTCAAATCCGAAAGTTTGGAAAAAATCCCTTATTTTCAAATCCGAAAGTTGACAGTACTGACGGAATGTGTCCTTGCACTGCGACAACTTCTCGTGCTTGCTTGAAGGAAAATAATGTAAAAAAATTAGAAAAATATCCAGTATCACCTTAGAGACCAAATAAGTTTGTTCAGGGTGTAAGCTTTCGTGTGCATGCACACTTCTTCAGATACACTGAAACAGAAGTCACCAGACCCTTATGTACAATGGGAGGGTGGGGTGGGGATTTTTCTCAGAAGGGTAGTAGGAGATGGGTGATTGACTCAATGGGTATGGTAAACCTGTTGATGACTGTTAACGACTGCAATTAGTCCTACAGGAAAAAGCATGGGATAGTATGCAGATGACCAAAAATAGCTTTAGCATGCAGACAAGAATCCAATATCTCTGTTCAGACCAGGTCTCTCCATAGTTTTCAGTTTAGTAATAAGTTGTGATTCAGCAACTTGCCTGGAGGAAGCATTCATGAGCGCACATCCATCAAAAGGGGCAATATTCCTGGTAGGAGTTGCTCCAGAAGAGGCAGTGTGTTAGGCCAGTTTTGCAAGTGTGTTGCTATTCTACTTTTCTTGCTTTGTGGGATTGAAGAGAGTCTATTGGTATGTGTGGTGGCGACGCTAATCTGATTTATGCAGAGCATGAAGTTATGGGTGGGAGGGTGCGAGAGCTGTTGCTTTATTGCTGCTCCCTGCGCCTTTGCTCTGTATGTCCCTTCTATTCCCCCCACCCCACCTGCAGTGAGTTTTGAGCTCCATTAAAACAGGGTGGAAGACTGCCATGCTTTCCTAGATCTGCCTGTTGTCCAGCTGTGCTCTAGTGTGTCAAAGATTTGGAATGTCAGATGGTGGCACATCTGCGAGGTGCAGGGAGTGTTCATTAGCCAGGATTTCTCTACTCACGAAGAAGCCAGAGTCCTGACAGCCATTTCCTCAATGCCAATCACCAGTTTGCTGCCAATCCAGAGGCTTCCATTCCATTTGGGGGATGGCGTCTTGCCACACCTTGGCTCAGGGCGCATCAGGACTAGCTGAGCATATTCTACGCTGGGTGTTTTCCCTGTTTTAAGGTCCCCGGCAGGGGCAGAAATGGGTCCTGTGAAGGACAGTTTGCTTATCATCATCAACATCAACATCATCATCATTTTATTTTATTTTATTTGTATGCCACCTTTCCATAGTTAAAACAATGCTCAAGGTGGCTTACAACATGACAAGATTTACATAATTACCAACATAACAGAAGTCATAAACAATAAATAGGTAAAGGTAAAGGGACCCCTGACCATTAGGTCCAGTCGTGTCCGACTCTGGGGTTGCGGTGCTCATCTCGCTTTATTGGCCGAGAGCCGGCGTACAGCTTCCAGGTCATGTGGCCAGCATGACAAAGCCACTTCTGGCGAACCAGAGCAGTGCACGGAAACACCGTTTACCTTTCCGCCGGAGCAGTTCCTATTTATCTACTTGCACTTTGACGTGCTTTCGAACTGCTAGGTTGGCAGGAGCGGGGACCAACCAACGTGAGCTCACCCCATCGCGGGGATTCGAACCGCCGACCTTCTGATCAGCAAGTCCTAGGCTCTGTGGTTTAACCCACAGTGCCACCCACAGCGCTAAAAACAATAAATAAAACACATCAAAAAGTACACAGCCAAATGGAAAACAATTTCCACATAAATCATAAAATATAAAAGTAAGAATACAGCATTAATATCAATCACAATTTAAAATGACATAGATAAAAAAAATAAAAGCAATTAAAAAACAAAAATGGAGCCCTTTCTGCTCAGCGGCAGCAGTCCTTTATGGAGCCTGTCAGGCCCTCCCCAAGCCAGGTGGAGAGAAGCAGGACAGGCCCTTCAGGCTCCCAGCAAGTCAGTCCTGGGCCATGGGGCAGACAGGGAGTCAATGGTAGACAGGGAGAAGGAAAGAGGTACTTAACAGAAGGGAGACAAATGCCCAGAGATGCAGGCCAGGTGTGTCATGCCTGCCTGTGCATCCATTGATGGCCAAGGGATGGAGGAGGAATCCATTGTATTGATTTAAAAGTTTTCTTTAAGTGGGAGCTGGACCATAAAGAAGGCTGACCGCCGAAGAATTGATGCTTTTGAATTATGGTGCTGGAGGAGACTCTTGAGAGTCCCCATGGACTGCAAGAAGATCAAACCTATCCATTCTGAAGGAAATCAGTCCTGAGTGCTCACTGGAAGGACAGATCCTGAAGCTGAGTCTCCAATACTTTGGCCACCTCATGAGAAGAGAAGACTCCCTGGAAAAGACCTTGGTGTTGGGAAAGATTGAGGGCACAAGGAGAAGGGGACGACAGAGGACGAGATGGTTGGACAGTGTTCTCGAAGCTACCAACATGAGTCTGACCAAACTGCGGGAGGCAGTGGAAGACAGGAGTGCCTGGCGTGCTCTCGTCCATGGGGTCACGAAGAGTTGGACACGACTAAATGACTAAACAACAACAATCACTCGGTTAAAGCTGAACAAAAGTCCAGAGGTAGCATTATTATCAATTTACGATGGGGTGGAAGGTTCGCAGGCTATGAAGGACTTGCTCACAAATTTATTGACAGCTGCACGAATTATGATAGCTAGGAAGTGGAAGGGACAAGCATAATATAAAATGGAAGAATGGTGTAAAGAAGTGTAGGATATAGCTATTAATGATAAATTAACATGTGCCATTAAGGCAAGACGGGGGAATATGCAGGAGAAATGATTTTGAGGAGATATGGAGGGTGTTTGTGGAATTTGTATTGCTAAAATGGAAAGGGGTCAAACCATCACAAGAGGTGTTGAAATTTTGGGAGGTTGGATAGTTACAATGGAATGGTCTCGGTGGTAGAGTGCACATTTTTATTCTTATTTATGTATGATTATTACTTTGTAAAAAAAAAAGTTTTCTAAAACTTAAAAAACCCCAACCCATTCTAAGTGGCGTACAACACAAAAACAGCAAAAAATAAAGAGAATACACCGGAGAACCAGCAAAACAGTAGTATAAAAAGCATATAAAAGAGAACCAGTGCAGTGCAGTGATTAGAGTGTCAGACTAGGAACTGGGAGAGATCAGGGTTCAAATCCTCTCTCAGCCATGAAACTCACTGGGTGACCTTAGGCCAGTTGCCGCCTATTAGCCTAACCCACCTCACATGGTTGTTGTGGGGATTAAATGAGGAGAAGGAACTATGCATGTGCCACCTTCAGCTCCATGCGGGGGGGGGGGGAGCGGGATATAAATGCAACAGATAAATAATAAAATATATAGAACCAAAAGAAGCAGGGTTCAGTTCTCCTTTGTTCCAAAATGAACAGCATGGAATGGGCAAATCTGTCAGTTTGGGTTTTTCTTTTATTTATTATTTCTCCAGTCTTAAAAATTTCCACAACAGTTTGCTACACACACACACACACACACACATGCACACGCACACATGTTTGTATGTATATGTATATCCTCATGAAAACTCATCAGCATAGCAGCCAACTCCTAGGGGCTGAGGTCCCTTTGGCCCTCCCAATAGAATATTTGAGGCCCCCCCCAAGTTGGTGGATTGCCATTCAAATAGTGTGTATGCAGCACATCTGGTGATTGATCATGTGGGGCGGGGCTTACCTGGCCCAGCCAACATTTTATCCAAGTTGGCACACCTGCTCATCAGCATTTTAGTGCTGAGATAAGCAATTTTTGCAAAGCAATTTCCCAAAATTTAACACACTTTTGCATTTATTTTTATTTTTATTTTTGCTAAGGGATTTTCAAGAACACTTCAGCCTAAAGTTTACATTCATGTGCACTTTAGTTGGCTGGAGAATTGCATTGCAAAATTTGGAGAGGTGTGAATTTTGAAGGATGGCTGTGTTTTGGAAAGTTTGCCTATAAATGTGAGTGGAACCAAAATTCTCCCCCATTCCTAGAGTAGTAATACATGGGTACTAATCAACTTTAGTACTCCTATTCATACCAATTTGGCAAGCAAATTCCCTCCCATTCCCTCCCCTATTCTCAACACTTGGTTACTGTATGTTTGATAACAGGCAGCTAAATATCTCAGCTAACTCCATTCAAAAGCCTGGAACAATGCAAGTTCTGTCCCTGTGGCATGATGCCTTGGGTGGGCCATTCATGCTGCAGTCACCAAGAGAGGAACATGCACTTATTTAACAGCTCCCAGACACCGAATATGGTGATGGAGAAATCCCAGGCACGGCTGTTGCCAGGGGTGCAAAGTGGGGAGCAGAGGTGATGCTGCAGGAAGGTTCTGCAGAACAGGGGCATTCATAATCTATAAAGCAATACACAATGGCACATATTTGAACTAGGGACTTACATTCACAGGATGCAGCGATGGCTTCCAAACTGGGTGGCTTTAAAAGAGAATTAGACAAATTCCTGGAGGTCAAGGCTAGCAATAGATACTGGCCGTCATGGCTGTGTGCTCACTTCACTGTTGGAGGCAATGTGCCTCTGAATCCCAGTTGCTGGGAATCACAGGTGGGTCAAGTGCTGTTGCGCTCAGGTCCTGCCTGCAGACTTCCTGTGGATAGGATGCTGTGCTAGGTGGGTCTGGGATTTACGTACAAGCTAAACAAGCTATAGCTTAGGGCCCCACTCTCTTGGGGGGACCCCAAAACATTTAAAGGAAAAAAAAACACCTGGATGTACATTTCCAAAATATAAGATAAAAAACAAATAAAATAAAACCTACATACAGCAACAGTGTTTTGTGTTGTGTATGATCCTATGATGTAAGTAATGGGCCCCGCCTGCTCGCCTGCTCCCTAAAATATCACTGGTTTGCAGGACCGGTGCTGGCAATTCTGGCGCCCTAGGCGAGGGGGCGGGCGCCACGTGACGTCATTACGTATGATGCACATAGCGGAGCGGTGCCCCACCCCCTGCCCTGCCGGGCGCCCCTCACCGCCGCGGTTTGCTTGCTCCGCCGCTGGTTGGGGCGGCGGCGGGCGGGGGACAGGCTGGCCTTGCCGCCGTGGTTTTCGCCCCAACCTGCTTGCTCTGCCACTGGTTGGGGCGGCACCGGGCGGCGGCGGGCGGCAGCAGCGGGCGGGGGGCAGGCTGGCCAGCGCTCCCTCCATTTTGGCGCCCTAGGCAATTGCCTAGTTCGCCTAAATGGACGCACCAGCCCTGCTGGTTTGCTCATTTCTATATATAGGGTGCCTACATTTTGCATGGACCGGTTGCATGGCAACATGCGCAAATGGCTTGAGATACCCATTAGGTCCATACATAACCACATAGCATATATTCAACACAAAAAAACAGTGACAATTTGTTGTTGACAAAGGACAGCTGGACATATAAAGGGGCCCATTACCTTCAGTAGCTTAGGGCCTCATCAAACGTAAATCCGGCCCTGTCTCTTCTTATGCTCTTTAAAAATTGAATTAGGCTGTGCCTCTCTACTCACTTACCTGGTAGTAACCCCCATTAAATGCAATGATATTATTTATTTATTTATTTGTGGCCTTTTAAACGGTATGCATGTGGGGTTACCGTTTTCGTTTGTCCCTTTGATATGTATTTTTATGTTTCTATATTGTAAACCACCCTGTGATCCTCAGATGAACGGCAGTACAGAAATCTTAATCATCATCACCGTGGCTTTTTTTCCCAGCTGAAACTTGCCAAAACTCCACTCTGGCACCTCTCAGGTGGACGCCACTGATATTATAAGAGAACAAGGGAGGAATTTATAGTGAGTTCCGGCATCTTTTTTTCTAGAAATAACAGCAGCAGCAGCAACAACAACAACTTACTTCTGAGTAGACATGGATAGTTTTGTGCTCTAAATACCCCGTTTCTCCTAAAATAAGCCGTAGCCATAAAATAAGCCGTAGCAGGATTTCTACGCATTTGTGAAATATAAGCCATACCCCGAAAATAAGACATAGTGGCGTGGCGCCTCTCCCTTAAGACGGCCTGGATAGGTGTGGCTATGCAGCATACCGACGCAGAGCGGTTAAAATAAGACATCCACCGAAAATTAGCCATACTGTGTTTTTTTTGAGGGGGGGGGGAATGTAAGACGGTGTCTTATTTTAGGAGAAACATGGTAATGGGAAATGAGCAAGCATTTGGTTGTGCAAGTAACAGCATTATTCTCCCCTTGGCATACACATTAGTGCAGAACACAGATCTGGAACCCCATGGGGGTAAAAGCAGCTTGTGGAGCGGGGAGCTTCAGGACAAGCCTATTGGCATGGAAGGGGTTAAGAACCCCCCCCTTCCCCTTTGCAGATCATCTCATTTGTAAAGGAGAGGGTGCTGTGTACCCAGCTGTAGTGTTATGAGTGGCTGGACTCCACAGCTGAGTTTCTGCAGGATTTTGAATGTATGTTCCCCTTGTTTCATTTTTGCATGTGGCATTTCTGACGCCAGGCAGAGAGCCATCTCGGCCATCTTTGCAATGGCAGTGATCTGCTCTGCCTAGCATGGAGCTCTTAGCATCTAACATGACGAATGTCACTCGTGCAACCTAATTCATAAAAAGAAAACCACACACACACATCCTGCTTTTCTGGTGCCTTCTGAGTATGCAGCAAATACTTTGGCTCTCTTGCTGCCTGCTCAGGGATATTCTTTGTTCGAAACAGCAAATGCAAATCTAAATAAAGACTGTGGCCCGCTGCAGCCCCCAGCAGCAGCATTAGGCATCAGCTAACATTTTCCAGGGCATATGGTACTTCAGAAGCCATATGTAGAGCTGTTTAGCGATTCTGGCAGAGAGGCGTGGATTGGTGAAACCCAACTGCCAGAATTGCTGAAAACAAATATGTAAATGCTCCAGTGATTTTGTTATTCATAACATACCCTAACACAGCACATACAATATGCTGTCCATTCTGTAACCAGTGCAGCTACTAAGCCACATTCGCTTCAATTCTGGGGTGTTTTTTTTTCGGGGGGGGGGGAAGGAGACACTTTCTTTTTATGAAGCTTTTGATAGTCGTTTGCGTTTCCTTTCCACTCTTTCACAGACAAATACTCTGAAATAAACAAGCTGGGAGGCGAGAGTGTTCTCATAGGGGCGAGCACCTGTTTTTATGTGCTCTAATCAGCAACAGCTCACCCAGAAACTAGCGGTTCGCAGATGTAGCCTGTGCTATTTAACAATCGGATAGTGCTTTCGAGTACAGTCATACCTCGTGTTATGGCCGTTTCAGGTTGCGCGATTTCGGGTTGCGCACCGTGCTGAACCCGGAAGTAACGGAACGGGTTACTTCTGGGTTCGGCGCTCGCGCATGCGCAGAAACACTAAATCGTGCTTTGCACATGCGCAGAAGCGCTGAATTGCATCACGCGCATGCACAGACGCAGCGGCGCGGGTTGCGAAGGCTGTGGGTTGTGAATGCGCCTCCCGCACGGATCACGTTTGCAATCCGAGCGTCCACTGTATTCAGAGTTTTTCACGTATGCACTCTTTAGATCAGGAGTCAGCAACCTTCTTTAGACCCATAGGCCCTAGGTCACTTCTCGCCCCTTCCCTCAGATCAACCACCACACCTATGGACCTGGTGATGATTCCTTGTTTTTATAGAAATAGTTTTACAGTCTGTATAGCAAGGGAACAAGACAATATCAAGGCAGTATATAGTACAATAGTATAACTCTGCTGTACTTCCCAACTTCTCAATATGGATGTGTTTTGCTCTCTGGATTTATTTGTTTCTAAGGCGTCTGTTGTCATTGCGGTTGATATGGTCACTGTAGTTTCTTCTGCATTTTATCTTGTGTTGTTCTTTGTATTTGTCTTTTTCCGGCTCCAGCCGATTCACCAACAGCTATGGCCACTGTAGTCTATGCGCTGGTAAGTTCCAGATTGGATCATTGCAATGCACTGTACATGGGGCTGCCCTTAAAGAGGACATGGAAACTTCAACTGGTCCAAAATGCAGTGGCCAAGTTGCTGGCTGGGATTTCCTTCCTATTACATCTAGCCCCTGTTTTAAAACAGCTGCACCAGTTGCCAGTTTGTTCTCAGGCTCAATGCAAGGTACTTGACAGACCTCCTCCTTCCCTAAAAACCATATTGGGTGCTACCCTGTTTCCCCTATTTTAAGACGTAGTCATAAAATAAGCCATAGCAGGATTTTTTCACATTTGCGAAATATAAGCCGTACCCCGAAAATAAGCCATAGTGATAGGCGCAGTTCTGGAGGGCGCCAAGGAAAAGGTGGGGCTGGGCTTACGTAATAAAAATAAGACATCCCCTCAAAATAAGCCACAGTGCGTTTTCTTGAGGGAAAACAATATATAAGACGGTGTCTTAAAATAGGGGAAACATGGTAAGATTCCACTGCCCTCAGAAGCTCAGGGTGTTTGTGTAGTGGCCCAGAACAGGGCCTTCTTTGCGGTAGCCCCCAAGCTGTGGAACTCCCTTCCCACAGAGGTGCACCTAGCACCTTCATTAGACACATGTGGTGTTTTAATTGCCCTAGGACCTTAGGGTGAAGGGTGGGTCATAAACTGTAATAATATTAATAATAATAACAATACATTTAAAACACTATATATACAGTGCTTTTTCTCTAAAAACATGTTTAGGGGTACTCTCATTTTGACTCAAGAAAATCACCACTTTATAGTTCAAATCGGGGGAAATTAATACAATAAATGGACAAAAGGCCACCGCCGGGGGTAGCAATGGAACTGACAATTCACCATGCTAGAAAAGAAACTGAATATTTTAATTTTTTTAGTTTCTTCTCCCATTAGATTCACAAAATGTTTAGGGGTATATATATAATCTCCCTAATCTGTCTGGCATTAAAAAAAAAAAACAGGATGTTGAAGTCAATGGGAGGGCAATTCTTTGCACCAGCTCTGGGGTTGCTGCTATAAAGCTGTGGATATATATTTTATTTTATTTATTCAATTTATATTATTGCCCTTCATCTGAGGATCACAAGGCGGTTTACAGTACATAAACACAAAAATACATAACAGAATACATAACAAAAATACATAACAGAACAACAAATGAAAGAAAAGCCCAAAACAATATATCTAAAGTCTTCCCCTTCTCAACCTAATGATATCAGACATTGAACCTTAGGCATTGAACCTAAGACATTCTAGAAGCAAAGCATGTCTTCTGCCCCACTAGGGACCTTCCATTGACACCTGTGGCTCTTATTAATAACATTTGACTGGGGTGAGGTGCGATATATATCTATACTGCCTTCTACACAGATCCCCCCCCCCCCAATTAGAAGAACTGGCCTCACTTCATCCATCTAGAAATTGTTCCATGCAGCAGGCACAAATGGCAGCAGACTTTCCACGCAGAAAAATAGAGAGAGATCCGGTCACACGGCAGAATTGTCCCTTACATGCAATTCTCTATAAATAGCAGCAGGTGGAGTGAGATGAAAGTTTGAAAGCTAACTCCAAAACGCCCGATTGGCTGAAAAGTTGTTTCTGTCAGCTGCATGCTGGTATTTAAAAGAGGTCTGAGTGCAGCAGGAACTTCTGCTGACACCTGGAGCCAGATGTGTGCACAGATAGCGCTTGATTTTAAATGCTTTCCCTCCTTAAAGTTGCATCCACTATACAGGCTACACTGTTGCCCAATCTCAGCTTCAGTGTGTTGCTCCTGCATCATTCTGGTGACACAGAGGTCAACAGAGTCCCTGTGGCAGTGGTGGCTCAGCTGTGCATTTGCACACAGCTGTTTATCTATCCTCTGCTTCCAAACTTACGGATACTCTTTGTCCGTTTTGTACCCATGCAAATATGTCTGCGAGGAAGCCTGGGATCCATAGATGTCAGCCCTCCCTTTTTTTGAGGGAAACTCCCTTATTCCAATGCCATTTCCTGCTGCTATCCCGGATTGTTGATATCCCTTAAATTTCCCGGATTTCAAAGGAAGCAGCTCCTCTCCCTCCCTGCTGGCTAGGGAGGCTCCTCAGCTGCATTGCTCGGCTGCCAATAAGGAGTCTGAGACCGACCTTGTGCAGCCAGACCCTCACGCCCAACCAGACAGACAGCCTGCCTGCCGTCTATGCGCTCGCTCTTTCGCTCACCCGTTCGCGCACAGCCTCTGGAGCGCAGGGTGGTGAGGCTACTTGGTGCCATTGCACCGCCCTCACGGCATCCCTTATTTTCAAATCCGAAAATCTGGAAAAAATCTCTTATTTTCAAATCCGAAAGTTGACAGCTATGCTGGGATCTGATGCAGCTGCTAGCAATAAGAGAGGTGGCAGAGAGTAGGAATCAGCAATGACAAACACATGACAGCAAAAAAAAGAGAGGCAAACCTCAAAATGGTACTGGAGGGGGGGGGGAGATGTAGAACTTTAATAATACGGTAAAATGTCCAATGTGTGGTGAAGCTTTCTTTGCTCCAGACTTAGGCTCTATCTGTACTATACAGTCATACCTCAGGTTGCGAACGCTCCGTGTTGAGTATGTTCAGGTTGCGTACTTCGCAAACCCGGAAGTGCAACACGGAGCGCGGACGCTTCTGCTCATGTCCGTGCGGTCTGCGCATGCGCAGAAGCGTCTGTGCAGTTTGCACATGCGCAGAAGCGCGATATCGTGCTTCCGCGCATGCGTAAAAGCACTGCCCGGGTTGCTCACTGTTTGGGGTGCAAACAGTGTGCCCACAATCTGCCTACCAGGAAGAAAGCCAATAGGTAAAGCATTCAGAATCTCCATTGTAGGGAAGCACTTCATCCGTTAAATTCCTGCCTGCTGCCGATGAAAGCACAGGACACCCGCTGCTCTCAAGGTGGCAAACGCATTTCCATGCCTTGGTGAAGTCGTCGCAAGTTTGGCTAGAGTGGCTTGTTTGTGTTTTGCTTTGCATTTTTGTGCAATTAAACTAATAAGCAGATTTTTTGTGGCAAAGCAGCTTTGTGATTTAGAAGCAGCGTAATTGGTTCACGCTCCTCGCAAACATCTGCTAACATCCTCTTTTCAAGATACTGTTTGCAGATCAGATGTATTCATCATCGTTCAAGAGCTGCATCCTGTGAGATGCTGTATACATTTAAAGGAGGAACTCGGAGAAAAGAGAAGATTTAAGAGATTAGGTAGGAGCTGCTGGAGGGACATGGTGCTACGTACCTGGCCTCCCATCGGCAGTGTCACTGTGTTCATTGGGATGGGCGAGATGTCAGGGAAGTCGGTGTGGTGTGCCCACAGTAGTGGAGCCAATCTGGTGTGGGATGTGATACACAAGTAGCAGTCAAGTACAACATTCTTTGTTTGCCTAGAGTGGACATGCAAAGGGGACGTTTGTTCCAGCCAGTCAAAAACTTCCTGTTTCCTCCTGGCCTGGAGCATCCTTCCTCTTGCATGTGACTAGAGGTGGGCGTGACCTTACCTGTGCAGGTGACACAAAAGGACAAGGCATGCAGCCATCTCTCTCGTCGTTGGAACGGCTTTTTTTAGCTAGAGATGCCCTGTTGGCTTTCAGCCAACAGAGGACAAAGAGACTATCTCCATATGGGATAGACTCACATGTATATATATATATGTGACCAAGTCTGCCTTCAGGGATCCAACTGTGAACTGATGATGCTGTGAGTAAACTACTTTTATATCTGTCAGGGATCTGCCTCCCCCTGCCAGTCCAGCTCTTAGTGTTTATAGAGAGCCACCACCTGTTTTAACTACAGATGCATCTTCGAGTGAAAACAGCAGTCCCTCGGGGGAGAAGCAGTTACTGGCTGGGAGAGAAGGAGTGCCAGGGCTCCAGGGATTTAGTGAGAGGCCTGGCACCACCCAGCAGGCTCGATCGGAGGGAGAGACATCAGGTCCGGCGCATAGATTACGTAGGAGGAGGAGGAGGCAATTTAGGCTGCCAAGATTGTGTTGTTGGCGCCAAAACCGGAGGGAGGCACTTCCGCATTCTGCTAGTGAGTGAACAGACATGATAAGATTGAGCTCTGCACTGTAAATAATTTGGCACTGATTAAAAGAACTAAAAGACAAATGGCTTGGCTTTTCTGTTGAACAACCGAGAAGAGAACCTGACAATATCTTTAAATAAGATTGTTGTGTGCTCATTCTTTTAAGAGGGAAAATAAGGGCTCTTACCAGGAATCTATACTGAGAAGCTTAAACAAGCTTGCAACCAGCTACCCGCTGTGTGTTTAAAGGGAATGTTTAAAATTCTGCTAAGTTATAGAACTTGCTAGTGCAAGTTAGGAAGGATATTAATAAACAATATATCCCCTCCTGCCGCCCTGAACATTCCCACATCTGGCACCATCCTTCCTCCGTGTCTGCACTGCACCAACCTCACCTCCTCATCCTTCTTGGAAAGCAGAACAACACTGATGGCGGGAGCTACCATTCCCATAGTGGTTTAAAACAATTAATCCCTCTTCTCAGGGAACTTTGGGAATTGTACCTCTTGTGGTGGTGGGGGGGAAGGGTTTCCTAACAAATCTCAGCACCCTTAACAAACATCAGTTCCCAGGATTCAGGGGGGGGGGGGGGGCGGAAACCATGATGGGAAAGTGGTACCAAAGTGATTTAAATTTACAGTGTGGATGTGGGCGGGGGGGAATACACAACTCCCCATCCAGTTCAGCCAAAGGTCTGGGTGAATAAATGTGTTTTATCTGGTACTGAAGGCCCATCAGGGCCAGTCAAATCGGTGAGGGGAGGACATTCCACAACCATACAGGTATTGAGAAAGCCCTCTCACACCTGCAAGTCCACCTTTCTCCATATATACCAGCTTGATCACTTCCATCTGTGGAACTAGCAGCGCTACAGGTGCCACATGATACCTGTTTTGTGCTTGTAATAAATAAATATTTTAGTGTGGTGGTATGTGCACTTTGGGGACGTGGGTGGCACTGTGGGTTTACACCACAGAGCCTAGGGCAGTGATGGCTAACCTTGACACTCCAGATGTTTTGGGACTACAACTCCCATCATCCCTGACCACTGGTCCTGTTAGCTAGGGATGATGGGAGTTGTAGTTCCAAAACATCTGGAGTGTCAAGGTTAGCCATCACTGGCCTAGGGCTTGCTGATCAGAAGGTTGGTGGTTCGAATCCCCACGACGGGGTGAGCTCCCGTTGCTTGGTCCCTACTCCTGCCAGCCTAGCGTGTTGTATGCTGGTGTGTGTGTTTAATCTGTTTTTAGTTTATTGATTTTTTAAACAACAACAACAACATGTTAAATAGTTGTTTTAACTGTTTTTACTGATACTTTTATTTTCTTATTCACCTTGTAAACAACATTGAGAGTTTTTAAAATAATAAACACAATCACACGGTATATAAATTTTAATGAAATAAATAAAATAAACACAATGCCACACCCTTTGCATATATAGCACTGTTAAGAGGGTGCCGCTACTTGACTGTAAAGTCTGGGTAGGTAAATATAGAAACAGGCAATCCATAGTTTTGTGGATTTTCAGGTTTCATTGGTCCAAGGTGGTGGAGCTTCTCCTTCTGTACTCAAGGAGACAAGTAAGAAGGAGGAGCCCTGCCAAGACATCTGGGCCACTCCTACACGCTCACATTCATAGTACACAGGAATACATGTTGCAAAATCAAAATGGACGGGAGGCTAGGACTGCAACAGGCTCTGCATCTAAGACTCGGGGGCAATCTATTTTTTGCAGGCCTTCTCCAGTCTTCCCCACCTCTCCTAAGCCTGCACATTTGCTGTGACTTTAGCACAACACACACTCCTGAATGCACCCACGCCCCCACACTCCTGTCAGAGTTTCTCTGCTCAGATGGGATGTAGTGCATGGAAGTGGGGAGTCCTAGTGTGTTGGGGAGAATTAATATGCACTGTCTCCACAAAATGGAAATGAAGGCATAACACGTTTATTTCCATGATATGTGAGACAGACGTTTCCCCATGTGTTAGGTTGTGCTTCTGCAGTATACCCTGGTTATCGCTTGCAGAGTTTTCGTTGTTCCCCTTTGCCCCGCCCACTCTCATATCTGATGCCCATTCTAATTTCTCTTGTCCGCACACCGCAAGGAGTAGACTCTTGCTTTGTAAAACAAAAGCTGGGAGTCCAAGGAAGCTTAATTTTGCATCCTCTAACCACATCCTGTGCTGTTCTGCACTTTCTTGGAACCGTGCCATCCACAGAGTTTACATATACCACATTTGTGTTGAGCCACCTACTTGTATCATTTTATTCCTATATTAGAAGCACACTCTGGGCCTACGTCTGTTGGCTTATGGTGTGCCAACTGGGCCATCTTTGTTAAGTATAGCAACTCAGTTCACTGAAATTGTAAGTGCTTGTATGCATTGCTATGTGTTTAAATTTGATTGGTTGGTAACTGAATTCTAGAGAGTTCTCTAGTAGTTCTCATGTGACTGGCTAACGTTGGGTTAGCATTGTCTGCTCAAGAATCCCTATACATCACAGAGTATTCTGTAGCACATTGTATTCTGTAGCACATTATATGCCCAGGGTGGCCTATGCTAGTGTGGCCAATGGTCAAGGCGGGTGGGAATTTTACTCCAGCCATGCCTGTAGACACACTGTAACTTTAAAGCGCATTCAAAACACATTCTTTCCCTCAACTAATTCTGGGCATTGAAGTTTACCCCTTACAAAGTTACAATTTCCAGGAGCCTTTGACAAACTACAGTGCCCAGAATTCTTTGAGGGAAAGAACATGCATAAAATGTGCTTTAAAGGTATAGTGTATAGTGAAGCCTAAATATGCCCTGAGTGCTCACTGGAAGGACAGATCCTGAAGCTGAGGCTCCAATACTTTGGCCACCTCGTGAGAAGAGAAGACTCCCTGGAAAAGACCCTGATGTTGGGAAAGATGGAGGGCACAAGGAGAAGGGGACGACAGAGGACAAGATGGTTGGACAATGTTCTTGAAGCTACCAACATGAGTCTGACCAAACTGCGGGAGACAGTGGAAGACAGGAGTGCCTGGCATGCTCTGGTCCATGGAGTCACGAAGAGTTGGACACGACTAAACAACAACAACAACAAATATGGAGGGCTGCAGAGAGCAATGGACAGTGGAGTGGAGTTTTACAGTTCACCTCTTTTCCCCCCATATCATTTTTATTAGTTTTAAAATAATACTTTCCATTGCAATATCTCCTCTTATATTATACTTTTTGGCTTTTTAGGGCCCTGACTTCCTTCAAACCTTCCTTATGATTTTCTATCTTTCATTTCAAATTTCTGCATTTTCACTGTTTAACCATTGCTTTAAAATAAAAAACATTAAAACATCATACATTCTTATTCTTATCTGCAGTGGTTTTTGTACCTTTCCTTACAAAGCTTCTTGCAATCCTACCAACGTATTTGATTGAATACAATTGTCTTTCAAATAATTTACAAATTTGGTCCAGTCCTTGATGAACTTTTGGTCCTGCTGTTCTCGGATTCTTCCCATCATTTTGGCCAGTTCCGCATACTCCATTAGCTTCAATTGCCATTCTTCCTTTGTCGGTAATTCCTCTTGTTTCCACTTCTGTGCTGATAAAATTCTTGCTGCCGTTGTTGAGTATAGGAAAAGCTTAATATCTTTTCTGTTAATTTCTGAACCTACAGTTCCCAGTAGAAATGCTTCTGGTTTTTTAACATATGTATATTTCAACATTTTCTTAATCTCATTATATATCATATCCCAGAAGCCTTTCACTTTCTTGCACTCCCACCACATATGATAAAAGGTACCTTCTTTTTCTTTGCATTTCCAACATTTGCTATTTACCTTATAAAGTTTGGCTAGCTTCACCGTATACAGTTCACCTCTGGCCGACTGAGTCATTGCTGCATACCGGAATGGAGAGGGGGTGCTGTTTTGCACCAAGCTGACCTTGTCTCTCCCCCTCCATGTTCTGGTACAGAGCAGCGACTCAGCTGATGGGAGATCAGGTGAGCCACGAGGCCCTTGTGAGATATTTGTCATGCAGTCAAACCAACAATGCATGTTTGCTAGATAGGCACATGATAGGAGCTGAAGCTCACAGAGGTTTTCCCCCCTGTAGGTTTGTTAGAGAGAACTCTGAGAGCCATTCCCACTGTGCCCTGACAGGGGGAGGGCATAATCCCCTCACCTGGCTGGGCACTTCCTCTTTGCTCTTTGCTTTTCTGCTTCTTTTCACTCTCCACCTCACCACCAAGCCAGAAATGTGAGAACAACAGGCTAAGCCTGAGCCACAGCTTAGACTCCATCTTCAACTAGACATAAGCATGCCTTTGCAACTGAATTAACATTTTAAGCTTGTCTGAACAAAGCTGCTGTATCTGTTACTTTTCAACAAATGTTACTTTTACCTGTTTGTGTGATTATTGTTTTAAGGAGAAGAAAAGCGGGAAATACCAGGAGAATCCAGCCTGCCTCAAAGGATCCTGGATAACTTAAACTAAAAGGCTAAAACTAGCCTATCTAAGCTTCCTTTAAGCTGCAGAGGGATGCACTCTGCTGAACTCACAAATGTGAGGAAGGAAGGATAATATCTAATAAACAAAGGGATGCGGGTGGTGCTGTGGTCTAAACCACCGAGCCTCTTGAGCTTGCCGATCGGAAGGTCAGTGGTTCGAATACCCGCAACGGAGTGAGCTCCCGTTGCTTGGTCCCTGCTCCTGCCAACCTAGCAGTTCAAAAGCACACCAGTGCAAGTAGATAAATAGGTGCTGCTGTGGCGGGAAGGTAAACAGCATTTCCGTGCTCTCTGGTTTCTGTCACGGTGTTCTCCATGCACCAGAAGCGGTTTTCTGTCACGGTCCTCCATGCACCAGAAGCGGTTTAGTCATGCTGGCCACATGACCCGGAAAGCTGTCTGTGGACAAACGCCGGCTCCCTTGGTCTGAAAGCGAGATGAGCACCGCAACCCCATAGTCACCTTTGACTGGACTTAACCGTCCAGAGGTCCTTTACCTTTTACCTATCTAATAAACATATCATATCCTAGCATCTATACACACCCCTACAGACAGACCCACCACACTGTCTGCTATTGGCTGCAGATTCCCCACCTTTATCCTTGCAGCACACAGTCAATTCACACAGAGCTCTAGCTGAGACTATTCAGTCTCATCGTTGCTGCATGTGAACAGGCGGTGCAACATTGGCACATGCCCAGCATTTCATGTGGCTGCACACTGCAGGGAAGGATCAGTAGTGGTGAGCTGTCTTCTGGGAAGGTTTTCTGACACTCCCAATCTTTTTATTGAGAAGCCCCCAATAGGTTTCTGAAGAAGCATGGAGGGTCTCCAAAACACAGTTGGAAGCAACTGAGCTAAGTGATGACGTCATTGATTGGGCTCCCCCTAGTAATGCAAGACTTGCATCATTGTAATACAGGATACTTCCTAGTTAACCGGGCCCTGATTGCAGCAGCAACGACCCAAAGTTGAATAAGTTGGGGAGTCACACCAGAAAAAAGGACATTGCCACAGCTCTGCTGTAGTTAGGAAGCATCATAATCAGATACAGGAAATTGGCACATCTGCTTTTCAGGCTGTTGCTCCAACTGTGTTGCTGAATGTGCACCCTGGCAAGACGATGCCACTCGATGTGCTCGGCAAAGATGTCTCTGCATAAATATTTACATAATTTTCTCCAGGCAGCAGCGCTAGAAACAGTTGTTTTTAACACTTCTCTTCCCATGTGCAATTTTCTCTCCCCTCCCCTGTTCCTGAGAAAGAGTAACTGACTTGACATTCCAATGTTTGCCTTCTCTCCTGTTCTCTCACTTTCACCTCTCTCTCTCTCTCTCTCTCTCTCTCTCCCTCCTTCCCTGGAAGAATGCCCTCCCTATTAATCAAACATTGGTAAATTCTTAACTGAGATACTTTTGAGCAAAACTCCAGGCAGTTCTGTTCTGTGTGCAGCAAACGTGATTTAAGCACACACACCAGTATACCAGTGGCGTAGCAATGGGGGGCGGGGAGGTGGGGGTGGTGCACTCCCGGTGCCACGTCTCCGGTGGTGACAAGGCATGCGGTTTGCCGGCGCCGCCGCTCCAGCGCCATACGGACGGTGGCAGGATCCTCTCCTCGCGGCTGCAGCCGAATGTAGAGGATCCTCCGTTCGCGGCTGCAGCCGTAAGCAGACGATCCCAGCACCGTCTGTAAGGCACTGGAGCACAGGCGCCGGCAACCCGCTACGTAGTGGGCATGTGTGGTGTTGCTATGTACGACGCATGCATCGTACGTAGCAAAGCTGCGCATGCGCACTATGTAGCGATGCCCTGTCCCCGGGTGCACGTCATGTTTGCCGCTCTGGGTGCCCGAGTGGCTTCCTACGCCACTGCAGTATACACCTCAGCAGCAGGGACGAAGTTACGGTTGCCAGAGCCCTGCCTCCTCCTTCCCAAAGCCAGACGCCTCCTTACCCACCTTTAGGAAGGCAGTCCGAGGTCTGGGAGTGGGGGGGAGCCAAATTTGGGCCTCACACAGGGTGCCATAGTACCCAAGTCCGCCACTGTCAGCTGTGTGCGTGACATGTTCCATACTGTTACAAAAGTTGGGGTGCCTCCCCCTCTCTCTGCCAAGCGGGAATAAGAATCCATGGGGGTTCCAGGCACTCACCCGAAGTCTGTGTTCCTTTGGAGAATCAAAACACAGCGGAGACTGTTGTAAGGTTTATTCACCTATTTATGCCTTCAGTCTGCATGGAAGGAGCCAAGATCTTACAGGATCAGATCTTACAGGGATGGGTGTGTACAGGATTCCTGAATTTCAGGGGGTTGGACAAGATGACCCTCATCTAGAAGACCCACACAGTTCTATGATTCTATGATTATCAGCCTTCTCCATCTTGATTGCCTCTAGATGTTTCGGACTACATTTCCCATCAGGGCATGATAACTGAAGCTGATGGGAGTTGCAACCTCAAAACCTCTGGTGTGAAACAGCTGGATTAGTATATAAGGCATTGGCAGTATTCCAGACCATCAGTTTGCACGATCTATAGAAGCTTTCTGTATCTCCTCCCCCCCCCCCCAACATTCCATTTCTTCAAGCAGGCTTTTACATGTAGAGAACTTCCCCACCTACAATATCTGATGAATTAACGAAACGTTCTCTGCATAGATACATTTTTAATCATCCACATAAAGACTGCTTGGTGGGTAAGTTAAAAACTTGCATAAACTCCACCTGATTTTTCTAGACAGATATTCATTACCTGCCATATTTCGGAAACTCCAGTATGACTTATCTTTCAACCTCTTATGAGACAAACCCTTTTCATTAGGGCTTGCATTTCCTCTTGGGGGATACAAATATATTTTCTTTCTCTATAGGTTTATTTTCCGGACATTTTGGAATGCTGCTTGTCTTTTTAAAAATAGGTTCTTTTTGTTGTTGTTGTTGGAAGATTGGTATCTATCCAACGCTTTTAGGCAAAAATTAAAAAATAAATAAATCTAACAGCACAATCCCTAAGGGTGCTTACTCAAAAGTAAATTCTACTGAGATCAACAGGATTTCTCTACTTAGTCACTAGAAGGTGTATGACTACTGCTTTTGTGTAAGATTGCTTTAAGTCATTTGGTTGCCCCAATAATAAAAAAGTTTTAATCTGTCATATATTACTCAACTGCTCTGTCATATATTACTCAACATGTCTAACCCTGTTCCCTTTCACCTCTAAATGGCAAGATATGCAGGATGATACCAAAACATGCTGTTGTGATCCATGACAGCCACGTGGTGGATTAGGGTTGCCAAGTTTTCAAACAGCTCCCGTAGCTTGATATGCAGTTGGCAGATGTTTTTCCTCAGTGCAATGGGAATACTCCATAACATTCCCCATATGAACAGGCCCAGACCCTATCCTCACCCGAGGCCCTTCTTCGTGTGCCTCTTCCGCGAGAGGTCTGGAGGGTGGCAACATGAGAACGGGCCTTTTCTGTGTTGGCTCCCCGCTTTAGGCGCCCGGCAAAAACATTCTTGTTCTCCCAGGCCTTTGGCTAATTAAATAATCTATATGGCCTGTTAAACTGTGTGTGTGGAGGTATTGTTTTGTTCGTTATCATGGTATATATATTTTGTGTGTGTTTATAATGTAAGCTGCCCTGTGATCCTAAGATGAAGTGCAGTATAGAAAATAATAATAATAATGATAATAGTAATTTATTTATACCCATCCATCTGGCTGGGTTTCCCCAGCCACTCTGGGTGGCTCCCAACAGAATATTAAAAACATAACGAAACATCAAGCATTAAAAACTTCCCTATACAGGGCTGTTTATCTCTTTGACATCTGATGCCAATGCAAGTAGGTACAGCTGCGGTGGGAAGGTAAACGGCGTTTCCGTGCCCTCTGACACTTTCACGGTCCTCCATGCACCAGAAGCGGTTTAGTCCTGCTGGCCACATGACCAGGAAACCTGTCTGTGGACAAACGCCGGCTCCCTCGGCCTGAAAGCGAGATGAGCGCCGCAACCCCATAGTTGCCTTTGACTGGACTTAGCTGTCCAGGGGTCCTTTACCATTACCTTTTACTGCTCCTGCAGATGATCTCAGGGATCTAGCTGGGATATGAGGGTTCAGGCATTTTGATCTGGAAACCTTGAACCACAGTCGATTGCCAAATTCTCCTGCGCTGTATCTTGTTTCAGAGAACTGAACTGTATCAAAGGATAGGACACCCGTCACCCCCTTTAAAAGCAGTTTGCTAACAACCACACTGAAAGCTTCAAACTTCCTGCCTTGTGAACCTCAGCCATCTCTGCAATATTTTTTATGGTATTTCCTTTGCCTCCATATTTAACATATTAGCCACATGTGGTCAACTGAACCCAGATGTGGTATATCACATCTTTGAGAGCGAAACAAAAGTAAAACAACTGTCAAACCTCCAGCATGGTTGTGCGATTTCGGTACTCCTTCCCATGCAGTTGCTGCCATAATGCAGTGACTATGAAAATGAGGTGTGAAAAGTCTCTGCCTCATGATGTACTCATCTCAGCAAGGAGGCCCTTGGCAATTCATTGGGCTCCAGGCTGCCTGAACACCATACCTTTAAAGCACATTACTTTCCCCCAAAGAATCATGGGAACTGTAGTTTACCCCACACAGTGCTAAAATTACCAGCACCCTTAACAAACTTCACTTCCCAGGATTCCTTGGGATGCGTGCATCATGCTCTTTAAATGATAATAAGATAATTTATTTATTGTCATTGCACAAGTACAAGCACAACACTATACAAGTGCAACGAAATTGCATGCCATCCTGTAAAAACCAAAAGAAAAAGAAAAAAACAGCACAAAACACACATACACCAAAAAAAGCCACACACGCACACACACACACACACACACACACACACACCCATCACAGCTCTCCAAGGTCATATTATCTGGTTACAGCATTTAAGATGGTTATAGCTCTTGGGTAGAAACTGTTCTTCAATCTATTTGTTCTTGATCTAATTGTTCTATATCTTCTACCTGAAGGCAGTGGTGCAAAGAGACTATATCCTGGATGAGATGGATCCTTTAAAATATTATTTACCTTTTTAAGGCAACGGGAACTGTATAGTTCTTCCAGAGATGGGACAGGATGACCAATAATATTTTGGGCTGTGGTTATGACCTTCTGAAGTACCTTCTTCTCCCTGGCTGTGCAGCTGGAGAACCAAGCACAAATACAGTATATAAGAATGCTCTCTATGGAGCCTCGGTAGAAGGACACCAGCAGTCTCTCACTCAGATTGTTCTTTTTAAAATTCTGAGGAAATAAATTCTCTGCTGGGCCTTCTTTACCAGAGCAGTAGTATTTGCGCTCCAAGTCATACCCTGCTCTATAATCACTTCCAAAAACTTGAATACAGCCACCCTCTCCACCTGGTCCCCGCCGATATGCAGGGGCTGAATATCCACCTTTCCCCCACTATAATCCACCACCAGTTCCTTGTATGGTGTGTATGCAGCCTCAGCCCATTATGTGGAGATACAATGGTACCTCAGGTTAAGAACTTAATTCATTCTGGAGGTCCGTTCTTAACCTGAAACTGTTCTTAACCTGAGGTTCCACTTTAACTAATGGGGCCTCCCGCTGCCGCCGCACGATTTCTGTTCTCATCCTGAAGCAAAGTTCTTAACCTGAGGTACTATTTCTGGGTTAGCGGAGTCTGTAACCTGAAGCGTCTGGAACCTGAAGCGTCTATGCATGCACACAAAAGCTCATACCAAGAACAAACTTAGTTGGTCTCTAAGGTGCTACTGGAAGGATTTTTTTTATTTTATTTTGTTTTGACTATGACAGACCAACATGGCTATCTACCTTTAACCGAGGTACCACTGTAATAGCAAAGATTTACCTTACAGGTAGGAATGGGAGTATCTATCCATTTTGGATTTTCTGTTTCTCACCCCCCCCCATCTTAGTTTCAGTTCCTCACATTTCAAAATCAGTTTGCATTAAAACAAAAACAAAAACCAGTCCTGATGGAAATTCACCAACATTTCAGTGTGAATTTAATCCCAATGTGCATATGTTTGCATGAACCCCCCCCCCCAATGTACACTCCTTTTTGCAAAGCGATGCTCCCTGATATAATGCATTTATGGATGCTATTTTCACTAATAGATAAACACGAATTGACTGGAAAACTACATTGCAAAACTTTGAAGAAGCGCGAATTTTTGAAAGACGGCTGTGTTTCAGTTTATAGGCTTGTAATAAGAGTTATGGAGATAATATGCATGAAAGACTTCCAGTGCTGCTACCCTACTCATGGAACAGCTAGTTTGTTTGTTTGTTTGTTTAATATCCCACCTTTTCTCTGAGGAGTTCAAGGTGGTGTACCATCCCCACAAAGTGGTCTAATCCCCACAACAACCCTGTGAGATAGGTTAGGCTAAGAGGCAGAGACAGGCTCAAGGTCGCCTGGTCAATTTCATGGAGATATGAACCCTGGAGATTTGAACACCTGGAGATTTGAACCATAGTCCAACTCTCTACAGCACTGCACCACACTGGTGATCCAGCAAAAGCAAGCACTAACAGAAGAGGAGGAGAAGCAAGGTTCTCTAATTTCCTCTCCCCACTTCACCCCCCCCATGCCACCTCCCACATTGTCTTAACCCAATCCTAGGGTATAGAGTTTCAGGGAGTGCAGAGGCACAGAGGACTGCAATGGAAAGGGGGACTGAAGAAAAATGTTCATCCTCTTATGTTAGTGCACAGTCCTTTGACCTTGGGCCCCAAGATGCTGTTGGACCATAACTCTCATCATCCCTGGCCATTGGCTAATCTGGCTGTGGAAGATGGGAGTTGTAGTCTTAACATCAGCTGGGCATCCAAAGTTGAAGAACTGTGCACTAGCTGATGCCTCATCTGGGTCAAAAGCCATTCTGTGAATGGCACAGCAGTGCTGGATTTCACCCAGGGTAGGTTTATTGTGGCCAGAAATTGAAACCAGGCTTGGAAAAAATAGCACCAAATCCTTTCTGACTAATCACCTTCTCATTCTGTTGTTGGTCAGGAAAAACGGTTCCAATGGGGTCCAAAAGAGAGGAGTTTAGAAAGGAGAGTGTTCAAATCAGTGTTACACCCAGGGAGTGCAATACAGAGATGTCCCATTTACTGTACCTGGACTGTGAATGCTGGCAAAGCGAAATAAAAACCTATTGTTTCCAGTTGCTCATTGTGTCTCTGAGATCAGTAAGGAGTGGAGTCAAGGTGGCGTGCAAATTCATGAGAGTGTCAGGAAATGGAGAGGCACTCGTTCAACGGCTGCTCTCCCCTCCTTCCTGGAACTGATCTTCTTCACATCCTGGCTCAATGCAGTTTCCTTTCTGAGTTAGGACTGGCAGAACAATCCCCAGATTTTGCAGGTTCAGGGAAGAGCCAGCTAGCATTTTTGTTGTGTGGCCAGGAACGGGAGAGGATGATGCAAACATCAGTTCCTCTAGGAGGAGTTCACACTAGGGGGCCAAGCTGCGGCTAAAGGTATAATAAGATAAGAGCTGTGCTGGATCAGGCCAGTGGGCCATCTAGGGCCACATCCTAACCTCCTGGTGGCCAACCAGATTACTGTGGGAAGCCCACAAGATGGACACGAGTGCAATGGCATTCTGCTCAGCAGCTGGCATTCAGAGCAATGGTGGAGGCAGAATACAGTCATTGTGACTGGTAATGGGGTTACTACAGGAGTAGACAGTGTGGTGCCCTCTAGTTGTTGGTTGACTACAACTCCCAACATCCCTGGTTATTGTCCATGCCTGATGGGAGTTGGAGTCCAACAACATCACTGTGGCAACCCCCGGGTTGCTCCATTATGATGCTGTTTTAGGGATATTTTCTAGCATTTCTAGATGAAAACAAGTACAAGAGAAGCTCAAAGGTATCTTTTCATATGGCCAAAGTAGCCAGTTTGGTTTTATGGATAGCATTAGTCTCTGGTCTCAAAAACCTGGGTTCAAACGATCCCCTATTTGTGTACTCATTGGATGGCTTTCATGAAGACACTATGTCCCAGTTTCAGAGCCTATAAAAGATAGCAGTAATTTTAAAAATAAGACTTCAAACCTCAGCCATTTTCATCAGGATAAACAAGGCAATGATCACAAGGAACTCAGGACATGAAAGCTGCAATAAAAGTGATGGATTCTAAATAACTATAAATGATAAATAAACTGACGTACCAGATAACACCAGGGTGGGGGCAAATGATAAGTGATGCTTGGCTCATCACTTAAGTTACAAAAGCAATGCGTATAAAAGCAGATTTTGAAATCTGTAAAGCACAGGAAATGAGTCACTGAGGCTAGTCCTCATGTAATCATTTGATATACTCAGGCTACAAATTATTCATTTTAAAGTGTTCTGCTATATGGAAGTGGTTTTCAAACTCTATTCTCAAGAACCGTGAAAGTTCTCAGAAGCTTTGATGGGTTCTCAGTTAATGGACAGGTTGCAAACAATTTTTCTGCAATGCAAAGCCACATTTATATTTCTGGCATTTATAATTCAAGGTGGTAGACACGGTCCTCCACACAATAACTATGTAGATAGGTTAGGCTGGGAGTAGATGACTGGCCCATGGCCACCCAAAATGCTCCATTGCTGAGTGGCGATTTGAACTTTGGCCTCCCCAGACCAGATCTGATGTTCTGACCACTACATCACATAGGCAGATGACATAGAATCATAGAATTGCAGATTTGATCTAAGTCAGAGGTAGCCAACATGGTCATCTCCAGATGTTATAGCTCCTACCACCCCTGACCATTGACCATGATGGCTGGGGCTGATGGGAGTTGGAGTCCAACGTCTCTTGGGCATCATGTTGACAACCCAATTTAAGTTCTTGCTTGCCTCCATTCTAGGCTTCATTCTCAGAAGACTGCTATTGACTTCCTAAAGATGTGGGAGAGCCTTCTGCTACCTCCTCATGTGACTGTGCCCTCAGGTGTGGATTTCTTTGAATGTCTTCTCCAATTTAGGACAGAAGAAGCTTCCTTTTACTGAGTCAGATCACTGGTCCATCTAGCCAAGTACAGTTGACCCTGACTGGCAGCAGGAGTCTAGAGCAGGGGTCAGCAACCTTTTTCAGCCGCGGGCAGGTCCACCGTCCCTGAGACCATGTGGTGTGCCGGACTATATATATATATATATATATATTGGGGGGGGGAATGAACGAATTCCTATGCCCCACAAATAACCCAGAGGTGCATTTTAAATAAAAGCACACATTCTACTCATGTAAAAAACACCAGGCAGGCCCCACAAATAACCCAGAGATGCATTTTAAATAAAAGGACACGTTCTACCGGTACTCATGTGAAAACATGGATTCCCAGACTGTCCGTGGGCCGGATTGAGAAGGCGATTGGGCCGCATCCGGCCCATGGGCCTTAGGTTGCCTACCCCTGGTCTAGAGTTTCAGGCAGGAGTCTCCCTTAGTACCACCTGAAGATACCAGGGATTGAGCCCCCTTATAGCATAGCAGACCTGGACGGGCAGACCTTAGCCACACATTAGCTGTTTAAAATCACTTTTCTCTTTGGACCACCCAAAGAAAGTTTCTGGCAACCCAAACACTTGCTCCAAGCATTCTAAGGGCTGGTGGCTCCATCGGAAGACAGCATGCCTCACTAAACTGTATGTTTCTTGCTTAAATGGCTGCTTTTGCTCATAAGGCGACTTCAGGGAAAACAGAAATGATGTGTTTGATCTCACAAGATTGGAATGGTGTTGTGATTGAATCTAACAAGCGCATTGTTTAAAATTCTGTGTGAAGTCTTACGGTGTGCCTCCCCGCTCCTTTTTCTTTTTTACTGTCAATTCAGTTTTGGGAAAGAATTTTGTTAGAAGTGTCAAGGAAATGACGGATGTTAAAGATATTGACTCTGCTAGCTTATCACCGGTGCGACTGCTGCTCAATTCTTCTTGTGTTTTATCATGTACGAACAAGAAAGATCTTAATTCAAAGAGCGGAGGAGGTTTAACAAGGGTAAAAAAAATAATAATGTTAAATTAAATTAAACAATTAATCCGTAAAGCAATATATTTGTCCAAAATAATCCATTGGTGACATTCATCTTAGACTGTCAGGATCTTCTTGAGTTATGTCTCAATGTTCGGACATCGAAGCAGATGAAAATCTGCTAAGAAGTCCTGCCTTTTCATGGAAGCCAAGCAGCTTTGAAAGATGGATTTGCAAAACTTGCAAGAGTGTCATGTAAAAGATGAGCTTCCCTCCCCTTTGGAAGTTGTTTTGGCATTCAGAGGCACTGGCTGTCATCCATTACCTTCAGAAAGGTACATTGCTCTTAAGAGGCTCTTGTGGAAGCCTTAGGATACGTTACGGGCGGCAAGTCATTTTGTAGACCTCTGGCCGTTGACTCCATTTGAACAGGAGCCATATTTTCTTTTTTTCCTCCCCCCTCTTCTTCCAAATGTATTTTATTAGTTTTTAACAGTAACATCATAAACGCAACTGAGAAAACAAAACAAAACTTGGAGTACAGATTATTGGATTGTTAAGTGCTGAGCAAATGCTGGGATAGCTCAGTCAGTAGAGCACGGGACTTTTAATCTCAGGGTCATGGGTTCAAGCCCCAAGTTGGACAAAAGATTCCTGGATTGCAGGGGGTTGGACTAAATGCCCCTCGTGGTCCCTTCCAATTCTATGATTCCAAGAAGAGCCAACAGCATGTGCTTCACCTACTAATTTGCTCTTGAAAAAAATAGCCCCTCACTAGATGTAAGGCCATTTATCCTTTCATCTCCCACAGTAATGGAGGTTTTGATGGAGTTATTCCTTCTGGCTGCTCACTACTCTTCCCCTCCATCTTTCTGGCTTGAGTACAGGAGTGAGCAGTTTGCTGTAGCTAATATAAAGACAACTCCAGCAGGAGCCTCAACTTGCAGTTCACACTGGATGGGAAGAGGTTAAAGAGCCCTTTGGCTGTGCTGCAGCATGCAAAAGAAATGGTAAGACCTATTCCTGTTTGGGGTCAGCAAAGAAGAAGAAGAAGAAGAAGAAGAAGAAGAAGAAGAAGAAGAAGAAGAAGAAGAAGAATTTGGATTTGATATCCCGCTTTATCACTGCCTGAAGGAGTCTCAAAGCGGCTCACATTCTCCTTTCCCTTCCTCCCTCACAACAAACACTCTGTGAGGTGAGTGGGGCTGAGAGACTTCAAAGAAGTGTGACTAGCCCAAGGTCACCCAGCAGCTGCATGTGGAGGAGCAGAGACGCGAACCCGGTTCCCCAGATTACGAGTCTACTGCTCTTAACCACTACACCACACTGGCTAGTGGTGCAAACAGGGCAGTGTTGCTCTCCCAGATTCCCAATGTCACTGCTGGTAACTGAGAGGGAGAAGGCCAAAATGGAGGGAGCTCAGTGCAGTGTGGCCATGGCAGGAGGAGTGTCAGATTGGTTCTGCTGCCACACTTGCACTGCGCTGATCTCCCACTGCCTCCTCAAACCTTAAAATTCTCTTCTTGGGAAGCCATGATAGTTAAGGGGTTCATCTGATATTTGTAGAGTAGGTATGCTGCATAAAATTAGTAGCTTGAGCCTGAATTTGGTGATTTGGAGGCACGTGCCATTCTATCAAATAGGATTTGCTTCCTGGTAGGTGGCGCTGTGGGTTAAACCACAGAGCCTAGGGCTTGCTGATCAGAAGGTTGGCGGTTCAAATCCCTGCGACGGGGTGAGCTCCCGTTGCTCGGTCCCAGCTCCTGCCCACCTAGCAGTTCGAAAGCACGTCAAAGTGCAAGTAGATAAATAGGAACCGCTCTGGCGGGAAGGTAACCAGCGTTTCCGTGCGCTGCTCTGGTTCACCAGAAGCGGCTTTGTCATGCTGGCAACATGACCTGGAAGCTGTACGCCGGCTCTTGGCCAATAAAGCGAGATGAGCGCCACAACCCCAGAGTTGGACACGACTGGACCTAATGGTCAGGGATCCCTTTACCTTTTAGGCATGCTTAGGACTGCAGCCTCAGATGAAGTTCTTGAGCTTGCTTACACAGAAGTAAGTCCCATCACAATCAGGATGTCTCATTATCAAGTTTTTAAAAATTCAGACTGGGGTACCAAAGCAATAGCTGAATCCAATTGTGCTGGAATTTGACAGGTGGTGGAGGGAAAGGTGCAATAAACTATCACATTCAACTGATTCTTTGCATCACGGAACATCTGCTGCACGCTCAAGTCATCAAGAGCCATCTAACATGAAGCAATGCCACATTTTTCTTCCATTCCAGAACAGCTGTATTTCTTGACATGACTTGTTGCTTGCCTACATATGCGCAGGGAATTTTAACCGAGGGCTGTTCTCTTAGTGGGCGCTGAATGGCTAAAACAAATGTGATAATAAGACTAACAACAGATGTTGGGGAGTGGAGCTGAAGCGCTCAACAGTGGACCTTGGCTGCAATCTTACTCCTGGAAAAAGGATTAAAGAAGGCTGTCATCTTCCTCTACTTACGAGGGATACAGTGGTGGTGGGAGGCTGTATAATTGAAGAATTATGCCTCAGTGGGGCATGGTCACTCCTTTTTCCTCAAAATAGTGGTTTGGATAACATTGAATTGGCAGCTACTAGAATGGCAACACTTTCCGTTTCTAACATGCAGCTGCGATGTACGTCAAGGATGAAAGTAAGGACAAAAATCCCACCTTCTCCAAATTAGAAGGATATGTATCTGTAATAATAATACAGTGGTCCCTTGGTTCTCAGACTTAATCTGTTCCGGAAGTCCATTCCAAAACCAAAGCGTTCCAAAACCAAGGTGTGCTTTCCCATAGAAAGTAATGCAAAATGGATTAATCCATTCCAGACTTTTAATAACAACCCCCAAAACAGCAATTTAACATAATTTTTACTATCTAATGAGACCATTGATCCATAAAATGAAAGCAATAAACAATATACTGCAGTCACACAATCAATCAGTAGCTGAACTGGGTTCCACATATTGATTTGTATGCTGTTGGTGTATTTTTGTCATTATCTTGTTGGGCTGTGTGTGTGGTAAAGGGGAGTCATACCGGGGTGAAGGCGTCTTCTTCTATTTGTCCCTGTGTCAGTTTCAGCTTATTGGTTAATTTTTCTAGTAAGGCTGTTTCCCATACTATTTGGTACCATTGGTCCATGCTTACTCCTGACAGGTCTCTCCAGTGTCTGGTTAGGATGTTTCTGGTTGCTGAAAGTAGGTGGGTTATGAGTTCTTTGTGGTGTAAGTGGGCATTATTGTATTGGAAGATGTTTAGTAGGGCCAATTCTGGTGTGATTTGTAATACTTGCTTGGTTATTTTACATATTTCTCGTATGGTTGTTGTCCAGAATAGTTGGATTTTGGGGCACTCCCACCACACATGGAATTGTTGAGTTGGAATGGGGCCCCCAGGATGGTGGGGGAAAGTGTGGCAAACTATTTCTGCCACGTCAAAGCCATTCCCACCGATACCACATGGCAGGTTTGCATGACGTGACCAGAGGAAGTACAGTGCAATAATTAAAAAAATGTTGCCATATATGGGAGTCTGGAAAAAATCCTCAGAATAAAGGGTCTGAAATTGCACAAGGGGGTGTGGGTGTGTGATGCGCATCACAAGCAATCACAGGGGTTGGTGTAGGAAATACTCGTGTGGTTTTACACACTCTTAGGTTTTTACAGCAGCAGTGTGATGGGGACAAAATATGATCACAAATATTAAGAGAGGAACTGTAATGCAACGGCAGAGCATTTGCTTGGCAAGTTCTCAGGACTTTCTATCCTAGGCACTTCTAATTACAGCGCCTCAAGTCATTTTTGCTTGGAAATGAGCTGGAGTTGAATTGACAGTTTGTTGACAGTACTAGGCTATGGCTTACCACTGGTTCCCCCACCCCCTGCCTCAATATATGTGTTGAGGGGTCTATACTGGCTAGGAATTAGCTTCTGGGACCAAGTCAAAGTTCTGGCTTCTAACTTTAGAGCCAGAAAAAGAGAGAGAAGAAAGCCTTTGCTTAGGACTCAGTTCAGCAACCAGTGAGGTTAAGTGTGCTTAGACAATTGGACTAGGCCCAGCCAGACACAGGTTCAATCCCCAGTCTGCCACAAAGCTTCCTGGGTGACCTTAGGCTGACACTCTCCCCTCTGTCTAATGTACCCTGCACGGCTGTTTTGAGGATCAAAGGCTTTAACTTAAAACTGGTTTTAAGTTTTGAAATTTACTTGCTGCTTTATATTTTCAAATTGTTTTTATCATGTTGATTGTGAGCCACCTCGAGCAGGCTCTTTGCTCTTAAAAATTGGCAGAAAAATAACTGAAATAAATCAAAACAAAATAAAAAATCCTTCCAGTGTATCTGAAGATGTACACATGTGTATCTGAAGAAGTGTGCATGCACACGAAAGCTCATACCAAAAACAAACTTAGTTGGTCTCTAAGGTGCCACTGGAAGGAATTTTTTTATTTTTTATTTTGTTTTGACTATGGCAGACCAACACGGCTACCTACCTGTAACTGAAACAAATCAATAAGGCTAACCAGGACAGGGGGCACCAATCTTTTTAGGCCTGTGGGCACAGTAGGATTTTTGAACTAGCGCCATGGGTACCACTCCCCTCTGGTCACGTCTCTTCCCTTGAGTTAGAAAGGATTTGAATCCAGTGTTAGTCCTACTCAACAGTAGAGTCACTGAAAATGATGAGCACGATCTACTTGGGTCCATTAATTTTAAATGGTTCTACTCTGAATAGAACTTAGATTAATACCAGTGTCGGATTTACGTATAAGCTAAACAAGCTACAGTTTAGGGCCCCACTCTCTTGGCCCCCCCCCAAAAAAGTAAAGGAAAAAAACCTGGGTGTACATTTCCAAAATATAAGATAAAAAACAAATAAAACAAAACCTACATACAGCAATAGTGTTTTGTGTTGTGTAGGATCCTATGATGTAAGTAATGGGCCCCACGTGCTCCCTAAAATATCACTGGTTTGCTCATTTCTATATATAGGGTGCCTACATTCCGCATGGACTGGTTGCATGGCAACATGCGCAAATGGCTTTAGATACCTATTAGGTCCATAAATTACCATATAACATATATTCAACACAAAAAACGACAATTTGTTGTTGACAAAGGACAGCTGGACATATAAAGGGCCCCATTACCTTCAGTAGCTTAGGGCCTCATCAAACTTAAATCTGGCCCTGATTGATAAATTGATAAAAAGGAAGCAAGTTTGCACACATATTTCTCTTTCCCAAGGGATCTGGGCAAATGCCAGGTTCAGCAGAATTACTCTGAATCTTGAAAAGCACAGAGGTGAAGAACTAAGTGGGGGTGGGGACGGGGAAGAGTGCCACTCTTCAAAGTTCCTGCTCAACTTTCGTATACTTTCCAGGGGCAAAAAAAGGCACACCCCTCTCAGTCCCTCGTGTCAGGGGAAGTGAGTGGGGTTCAGAGTCTTTGTGGGCAGCAGGGCAAGACCCCAAGGTTGCCACTGTGCCCACGGGCAACCACAATGGCAACCCTGAAGAGAGTTTATAGCAGAGGAGCGATTGGAGCCCTGAGGCGTTTTGCAGAAACAGATAATAGTCAGGCTGGAGTAACCGATGTTTTTTGCCACCCCTGTAAAAAACAAAACAAAAGCGCGTCTGCTTTTGGCAAATCTGAACGCGCACACGCTCTGCTTGGTTCTGGAAAAAAAAAGTCCTTTCCCGAAGCAAGACGAAGCGCAGGCAGGATCAGGCCACGCTGGCCAAGCCCACTCTCGGCCTCTTGGAAGGGGGCTGAGGAAAAGACCCCGGAAAAGACGCTGGCTTCGGGGGTGGGAGAACCTCTTCTTCCCCTTCTCCTCTGGCAACCATCAATCACAGAAAATTAGTCACAACATCTGCCTCGCGCCATAAAAGGTCAAGGAAAGGGATTGCAAAAACACAGAGAGAGTGAGAGAGAAAGAGGAGAAGAAGCAGTAGAAGGGGGAGAGGGAAGACAGAACCCAGAAAGGAAAGACGCCCAGGCGCGCGCGCAAAGTTTTCTCTCCGCGGATCTCCTCTCTCGGCCGCCGAGCCTTTCGGGTCGCCATTGGTAGTTCCGCGTGGCAATCAATACTTTGCAGCGGGGAAGGAAGCAACAAGCGGCGGCCGAGGAGGCTTGGCAGAGCCGGAGGGGAGGCGCGCCTGCCCTGCACAGAGCGCACGGGGGGCTCCGTTTGCGCTTCCTGCAGCCGTCTCTCTCTCTCGCTCTCCTTCTTTGTAGCCTCTATTGTTTGTCCAGCGGGACTCCAGGGTGGGAGACTTCTCTTCCTCTCGGGATTTGTGCAGAGTTTGCTGCCTGCAACTCCCCTTTGTCCTCGGCGCGCTCTCGGCTCTCCGCCGCGTCCAGCCCTCTCTCTCCTCCAGGGCGCCCTCGCTCTCTCTCTCCACTTCTGCAAGCCAGGAGACTTCGGCGGTTTGCAAAGAGGGAGAAGGAGGCATGGGGGGCCGGAGGAGGCTGAGCGAGGCCGGGCTGCGGGCCGGGCCGGGCTGCTGCAGGAGCTGGTCCTCGGATCCGCTGGGCCAGGCGGCGCCGGCTTGGCTTGCGCTGCTAGTGCCGTTGTTGCTGCTGCTGCTGGCGGCTCACGGCCAGGAGGAGCCTTCGTGCAAAGGAGCCTACGACCTGTACTTCGTCCTGGACAAGTGAGTGAAGGGGCAGAAGCTTACCTGCGTGGGAGGGAGGGCGGGATGAGGGCGAGGAGGAGGAGAGCGACCCCCCCGCCGCCTGCTGACGCCCACCAAACTCCCCCCATCGCATCGCGAAACCTCCCTTAACTTTCTCCGCTGGGAGAGCCGCTCTTGGCCAACGGCACATTGAAAAGAAAACCACCATCAGAGAGGTTCTGGGGCTCAAGCTGGTTTGGGGTCCCAGTGCACTCCAAAGTCCACAGCTGGGCTTTACACTGCTCAGGAATGAAGGAAATGCCCTTTGTGTATGCTCAAAGGATCTCTTTTTTGGGGGGTGGGGAGGGTTGTTAAAAACCTGGGGTTGTCATCAGCTAAGGCCTACTCATAGTAGACTCATTGAAATTAGTGAACCTAAGTTAGTCATAGTTACAGGTAGGTTGGTCTGCCATAGTCAAAACAAAATAATAATAATAAAAAATTCCTTCCAGTAGCACCTTAGAGACCAACTAAGTTTTTTCTTGGTATGAGCTTTCGTGTGCATGGTATCTGAAGAAGTGTGCATGCACACGAAAGCTCATACCAAGAAAAAACTTAGTTGGTCTCTAAGGTGCTACTGGAAGGATTTATTTTTTATTTTTTGTTTTGACTAAGTTAGTCATGTTTACTGACTGCATTGCTCTAAGTGGGGCTAGCATGAATATATAAAAATGGGGTTCCAGGGTGAAGTCCCTTTGAGACTACCTGAAACCTAGAAAGTTATCCTTGTTCCTTCCTAGTGCTTTTCCTCAGGAGGAATAAGCAACAGGCAAATAAACATGACTTACCGGTATAATGATGATTTTTAAAAAAGCGCTGATAACACAATACAGATATTCAATATATGTTAGTTAAAACTTTGATAGTCAGACTTTTTTTTTTGAAACACACACATAGCGCAGAAAAAAGATAGACTTAAAAAAACCAAAACACCACTGAATTCACCTAATAGATAGAGGAGTAGGAGGTGCCAAATGAATATTTCTAGGGAGCGTAGTCTGCAGTAGAATCACCATTACAGAAAAGGCCCTGTTCCAATTCGCCACCTTTCTAACCTCTGAACATGGACATCTTCAGGTTATGCTGTTAAGAAAGGAACAGGGAACGCATGACTCTCCAGATGTTGATCTCCCATCAGGACCACTGATCTGGGATGATGGGAGGTGTAGACCAACATCATCAGGGATTCCCCAACCCTGACTTCAGGAATGGGCATGGTCATATCGGAGAAGATGAGTGTTTGGAAACCCTGATACTAAGCTCTCCAGAGCTTTATATGTTGGAACCTGCATTTGAATTGCATTTGGAATGCTAAGAAGAAACCAGTACAGATTTTTCTTTTTAACACGGTCAAAAAATTCCACTCTGGCTAAACCAAACTAACAATCTGGCTGCTGCATGGAGTTCCTCAACATTCTTCAGAGATAGCTTCACACAATGCATTGCAGAAGTCTAGCTTGGATGCCATCTGTGCATGGATAAACATGACCAGGTTATCTGTGTCTAAGGTGGGGTGCAGCTGGAACATCAGTGGAAGCTGATGGATAGTGTTTTCATGCCACATGCTACCTCTTGAGGTTGCAACTTCAGGACTGGAGTCTTGTAAGGAGAGTGCAGTCTCTGAATCACGGTGGATGAATTGGGTGGAATTGATATAGTGAGCATAATGGAAACTTTGGGGTGGAAAGTGTCAGTAGGATGCAGCTGTGTCTAGGTATAAACTTCTATAGGAAGGACAGGGAAGGATATACTGGAGGTGTTGCTGCTCTGAATGCCAAAGAGGGCATTGAGTCCAGCAAGGTAGAACACCCCAAAGCAGTGTTTGAAATTAGGCAGGTGCCAGGCGCGTTTTGCACCTGGTTTTCGACCAAGTGAAGATGCCTGGGTGCCAGGATGGCGCCTGACATTTCCACCACCTGGAGGTGCATGCCTGGGGATCATTGGATCTCGATTGTTTTCACACACTGATACCCCATCATGTAGAATTCTAATAGTTATATTTTATCTGCACAATCGGAATGAATTTCTGGAACCAAAATGCTTTTTCTGGGCTGCCTGAGCAGGAGCAGTCACCATTAAGAAAAAGAGGTTGGGATAGGCCAATATATGTGTACTGTCCCTGGATCAAATGACTTTTCTTTAAGTTCTCAAAGCTCTTAACCTAGCTCAAAGTTGTCATCTGAACTAGCCAGATGTTTACAGTCAGTCCATCATTTGAAAAATAAGGCTTTAGAGCTGTCTTGCCCCCCAAATGGCAACTAGACGTTCCATTTTGGTGACTGCAACCTTGGTTTAATGAGCCATTTGGCGCCTAGCTGATATATCTGAGTTTCTAACACTGCTCCAAAGGGGCAGACTCCTTCAGAGAATCATTGCGCATGGTCATACGGGAACCCAAGAGTAATTTAGTTCTGGAGACATGCTATCATGCTCCCTGCTCAAGGAGATCTTGAGATGAAGAATGAACTTGAGGAAGTGTCCAAAAGAGGAAATGTTGTAACGGGTGACGGCAGCTACCGTCACATAGACTACGTTTGTATTCCAGTCATAACAAAGAAGTGGTGACTGACTAGGAACGAGACCTTGGGGCCGTAGCAGATACCTCAATGAAGATGTCAATCCAGTGTACAGTGGCTGTGAAAAGGCAAATTCCATGCTAAGGAATCATTAGGAAAATAAATTGGCTGATAACATACCCGGTAATGCCTTATGGTGTGAGCGCATTTGGAATACAGTCGTACCTTGGTTGTCGAATGCCTTGGCACTGCCTACAGCTGTACTACATGGCAAATTACTGTGGGTACCAATCCACGAGCGCCTATGTCCATGCATGTCCAATAAGGTGGAATCTGTTACTCACATTCTTCTATTCTGTGAACTTTACAGTGAAGAATGGTCTCGACTTATATTACCCCTTTTATCAAAATTTAAACCCTTGCAATATTATGCGGAATTTATTTCCGAAAGCCTACGCAAATTCCTTTTGAAAGACTCTTTGAGCTCAGTATCCTATGCTGTGGCCAAGTTTTGTACCTTAGCCATCAAAAAACGTAAATTGCTTCTACTGGAAAATATACTATAAATTTCTTTTGCGCCATTGGTTTTATTTATTTATTTATTTAATTCTAATCCTTAGGATTTTGACGCCTTGTAGTGATATTCTGATCGCTGGTTTGGAATTATACTGTATTATATTGCTGACTTTTGCTGTAATAAACTTTTTGGAATGCCTTGGTACTTGGTTTTGGCTCCCAAACGATCGAAACCCAGAAGAGAGCGTTTCTGTTTTCGAACTTTTTTTGGAAGCCGAATGTCCGATGCAGCTTCCGCTATTGTTTCCAGTGCGCCTGCGCAATCGGAAGCCATGCCTCGGTTTCCGAAGATTTCAGAAGTCGAATGGACTTCCGGAATGCATTCTATTCGAAAACCAAGGTACGACTGTACCGTGTCCCCTTCTGCTTGCTTCATGTCAGAAAGGATCTTGTAGAGTTGGGAAAAGTTTGGAAAATGACCAAGGGGGTAGAGTGACTCTTCTTTGAGGAAAGGCTACAGCACTTGGGATGTTTTAGTTTACAGAAAGGGCAAGTGAGAGGCGGCATGACATATGTTAGGGACAGCTTGGAGAAAGTGGATAGAGAAAAGTTCTTCTCCCTCTCTTGTAACACTGGAACTGGTGGAGATCCAGTGAAGATGGATCACAATCTTCCCCACTCTTCCCCCTTCCCCACTCCGGCTAATCACGATCTGAGGAAAACTCCCTTTGTATAGTTGGACAGTTCCTCCCATTGTGAATCGCTGGAGAGGAGTGTGGCACATTTTGATCGAGAACCAAGATGGGAGGCAAAGGGTTAAGCTCCCCGCTTTGTTGTCCTGTGGGTGTCCCTTGGTCTGTTTGCCAAAGAAAGCGCAACTTTGTGACCAGCAGCATGTCTCCTTTGGTCCTTAGAGGCCTAATTCATTTAGATTTCTGTATTTAGTAGCGATCCTTTATTGGAGGACAGAGTCTCCTGCATTCACCTGAGATGTACCTTCTTCTCCCTAACTTGATCAGCAGCAGTGTCCCTTGGAGACATGCTATGGTAGCGCAGCTGATTTGCAAGAGCCCAGAAGCGCATGGATTAAGCCAGGGGTCGGCAAGGCTTACCTTGCCTGGACCAGTTCACTGCCGCGGAGCCCCCTTCGTGGGCTGGATCGCGGGTGCGCATGAGTGTGCGCGCCCTCAATTTCCGACGTCTGCACAGACGTGATTTCCGGTGTCTGCGCATGCGCAGACTCGATTTCTGGCGCTGTTCGACAAGTCCCCGCGCTCACCGAGACTCACCGAGCAGGCTGCTCAGTTTGGGGGTGGCTTGTGGGCTGGTAAAATGACCCCCGTGGGCCACTTGTGGCCCATGGGCCTTAGGTTGCTGACCCCTGGATTAAGCAGTTCAACTAACTGAGCATGAGGGACTGTCACCATCCAGCTCCCCTAGTGGCCTCTCCGACAGGCCCATCTACTTGCTCTGAGCCGAGTGGAGAAGCAGCAGCAAGCATTAAACAAGCAAGTCATCCTACCTATTGTATTGTAACTTTTGTTGTTGTTGTTGTAATAATATTACATAAACTACTTTGTGAGGTCCGCTTGGAAAGCAGTATATAAATACTGTACCACAGCAAACAATAAACTGAACAGTTTATTGTTTGCTGTGGGACAGTATTTATATACTGCTTTCCAAGCGGACCTCACAAAGTAGTTGTAGCCTGAATATTACCTCTGAGTGCCAGACCTGAAGGGCTGTAGCTCAATCTGTTTTGCATGCAGAAGGTCCAGTCCCAGGTTCAATTCACAGCATCTCCAAGGAGGGTTGGGAGAGACCCCTGCTTGAAATTCTGGAGAGTAGCTGACACTCAGTGTTGACAGTACTGAGCTGCATGGACCGGTGGTTTAACTTTGGACAGTGGTACCTTGGTTTACGAACTTAATCCGTTCTGGAAATCCAAAACCTTAAACCAAAGCGTTCTTAAACCAAGCCGTGCTTTCCCATAGCAGCGGGGGACTCAATTTACAAATGGAACACACTCAACAGGAAGTGGAACATGTTCTGCTTCCAAGGCAAAGTTCACAAACCGAAACACCTACATCCAGGTTTGCAGTGTTCTTAATCCAAGTTGTTCATAAACTAAGCTGTTCTTAAACCAAGGTAAAAGGTAAAGGGACCCCTGACCATTAGGTCCAGTCGTGTCCAACTCTGAGGTTGCGGCGCTCATATCGCTCTATAGGCCGAGGAGCCGGCGTTTGTCCGCAGACAGCTTCCGGGTCATGTGGCCAGCATGACAAAGCCACTTCTGGCGAACCAGAGCAGCGCACGGAAACGCCGTTTACCTTCCCGCTGCAGCGGTACCTATTTATCTACTTGCACTTTGACGTGCTTTCGAACTGCTAGGTTGGCAGGAGCTGGGACTGAGCAATGGGAGCTCACCCCGTCGTAGGGATTCGAACCGCCGACCTTCTGATCAGCAAGCCCTAGGCTCTGTGGTTTAACCCACAGCGCCACCTGGGTCCCTTAAACCAAGGTACTACTGTATAAGAACCTGTGTTCTTATGAATGGACTGTTAGTTGTGTCAGTTTTGGAAGACAAAAAAGTTTTGGGTGGTACTTTCCACACTGGTGTTTCTGTCCAAGAGAAATGTGTTGTAGAAGGGGCATGTGTGCAATCAGTTTACACAAGTGCTGGGCAGGCCTCATGAGCTCCATTGTAGCTGTGAGTGAGTTAAACACACACATTGGAACAAACACAGCCGACTCCTGCCGCTGTACATTGCAGACGACCATTGGTAGTTTTAGGAAGCCTGTTCGTTGGAGAAACACCATTAATGATGTTCCCATTGAGGGACCCCAGAGAAACTCCCAATGAACCCTCAGTAAGTAGTTCAAAAGCCTCTGCCTTTGTGTGTGGCGGGTTTCTGTGGTGCCAAAGGCTGTTGAAGTAAAATGGATGCGAATTTTTGTACGCTTATGTGAGAGAAGGAAGTTGTGGGATATGTAGATGTTGCTGCTGGTGTCTGTGTGGTACCATAATTGGTTTGTGGAGAATGGGATGTGAGGTTAGCCCATCCTTGGTTGTTGAAGCAGAAAGACGCTTTTGAGGTTGTTGGTAGTGGCAGTTCTTTTGACCTTGGTGTTTGGCGGTACGTGGTAAATAAACAGAAGAAGAAGGTTTTTGTGGCTTGCCCTTGGAGAGTGGGTTCTGTTCCAACAGGTCAAATAAGGAAGTTGCTGGGGGGGGGGGTGTACCATGACTTGTGGCTATGTCACACAAATGGGGCAATTTCTTGAGATGCTCTCGAAAGAAAAGCTATTCTAAAGCAAGGAAAGGACTACTTCAAGCACTGTATTTTGCTGAAATGGGAATATATCTGCTGTGGAAGTCCATCCTCACAGACATGCATTTGACACCTCCATTATGTAGTTTTCATTACAGTGGTACCTCGGGTTACATACGCTTCAGGTTACATACTCCGCTAACCCAGAAATAATGCTTCAGGTTAAGAACTTTGCTTCAGGATAAGAACAGAAATCGTGCTCTGGCAGCGCAGCGGCAGCGGGAGGCCCCATTAGCTAAAGTGGTGTTTCAGGTTAAGAACAGTTTCAGGTTAAGAATGGACCTCCGGAATGAATTAAGTACTTAACCAGAGGTACCACTGTATTATTATCAGCAGCAACAACAATAATAGGAAATGCTATATCCCTCTTGTCAGAAAGCTATGCCAATGTCAAAAATATATCCCCTTAGGATATGTAACACAGAAACATAGGAAGCATACATTAATGTAGGCTAGAAATTTTCAAAATTATGCATAGCATGGAGAAAGTGGCTAGAGAAAAGTTGTTCTCCCTCCCTCATAACACTGGAGCTTGTGGGCATCCAATGAAGCTGAATGTTAGAAAGTACTTTTTCGTGCAACACGTAGTTAATCTGTGGAACTCACTCCTGCAGGAGGCAGTTGTAGCCACCCACTTGGATGGCCTTAAAAGAGGATTGGACAAGTTTATGGAAGATAAGACTATCAATGGCTACTATATAAGATGAACCTCCCTAAATTACGCTGTCCAAAACAACATGCAAACTGTTATACAATCATCCTTCAAAATTTGCACTTTTCCAAATTTTGCAGTGCAGTTCTCCAGCCAACTAATGTGTTCAAAAACCACACATACTAATGCAGTGTGCACATATAAGTGCATATATTCATGAAACAGCGTAGAAAAATGCATTATATTTGGGAAAGCTACTTGCAGAAATTTGTGTAGTCAGAGAAATTCGCACTAAAACGCTGATGGATTTTAATGGGGACTTTTTTTGTTGTTGTTAAAAAATTGCAAACTGGTATGGAAATGTGGAAAACTGAAATCAGGAGAGGAAAAATGAGAAAGGAGATAATCAAAAATTGTCAGATTTGCCCGTCCCTAGATTTCATGCAATTATTTAAAGCCAGGTGGGTTATTTGCTTTGAGCCCCTTCATGATTTCCTGTTCATTTTCTTTCTTCTTTACAGGTCACACAGTGTCAAGAACCACTGGTCGGAAATTGTTAACTTCGTGAGGCTGCTGACGGACAGATTTGTGAGGTGGGCTGCTCTCCTTATGGTTTCTAGGTTTAATTTTGACACGAAAGATTGCAAAACAAACGCTCCGATGCGTAATCTTCGGTTGTAAACCATTCTCAAAAGAATTAGGCACAGACATGCTTTTCGTTCACATAAGGCGCCTTATGACAACATCACATTCTCTCAATATATTCGGAATGCAGTGTAGTGCTGATAAAAATACATCGTAAAGAGTTCTGAAATTCCTACTCGTTTTTGTTTCGTACAGTTTTTGAATCACATAAAACTCTTTTTAAGCCTGAGGTGCACATTCCCTTGTGGGCAATCGTCCAGTGTTGGGAAGTAAAAAGTCTTGTTTATGTATGGTAAAGGTAAAGGGACCCGTGACCATTAGGTCCAGTCGCGGACAACTCTGGGGTTGCTGCGCTCATCTCGCTTTACTGGCCGAGGGAGCCGGCGTACAGCTTCCGGGCCATGTGGCCAGCATGACTAAGCCGTTTCTGGCGAAACCAGAGCAGCGCATGGAAACACCGTTTACCTTCCCACTGGAGTGGTACCTATTTATCTACTTGCACTTTGACGTGCTTTCGAACTGCTAGGTGGGCAGGAGCAGGGACCGAGCAACAGGGGTTTGAACCGCTGACCTTCTGATTGGTAAGCCCTAGGCTCAGTGGTTTAGACCACAGCGCCACCCGCGTCCCATTATGTATGGTAGGCTATGTTAAAGCAGAGATTTCTACAAGCACGTCTTTCCATTCATGCAAGTCAGAGGAATTATCACAGTTCAAGGATGTATTCCAGGCAGGCAAACATGCTCAAGCATGGGATGGAACAGGGTCAGTGAGCAGGGTGGCACGAGAAACGGGGTGGCCTGTTGTTGACTTGTGGAGGACAGCTGGTAGTTCATCACACCTCAACCTGTGGGATGTATCAGCAGAGTCTTCAGAGCCCCAGCAGAGTCTTCAGAGATTTCCTGCTCCCAGCAGAATAGCTTCTTCCAGAGTCCCCAGTTAAGGGGAAAACTCCTCTCCCACACAATTCAAAGTAACAAAGTGTGTGTTAATGATAATTAGACAATGTGGACACTGGAGTCAAAGTTACAGAGAGATTCCCCCTGTGCTAGGCATGGTTTGGTACCTTTTATTCCATGGTTGCAGTTTCCAGCATGTCTCATTGTGCACTGAAGGCAAGGCTGCAAAGTGTTGGTGCTGACTTTTAAAGCCCTAAACGGCCGCGGCTCAGTATACCTGAAGGAGCGTCACCACCTCCATCAATCTACCCGGACACTGAGGTCCAGCGCCGAGGGCTTTCTGGCGGTTCCCTCACTGCGAGAAGCCAAGTTACAGGGAACCAGGCAGAGGGCCTTCTCGGTAGTGGCACCTGCCCTGTGGAACGCCCTCCCACCAGGTGTCAAAGAGAACAACAACTACCAGACTTTTAGAAGACATCTGAAGGCAGCCCTGTTTAGGGAAGCTTTTAATGTTTGATTGATTATTATATTTTAAGATTTTGTTGGAAGCCGCCCAGAGTGGCTGGGGAAGCCCAGCCAGATGGGCGGGGTATAAATGAATGAATGAATGAATGAATGCACCTCCAGTTGTATTGCATGAGGAGAGAATTTAGTGTCCGACACAGAATTTTGCAGCTTTTCTTCTTTTGTTTTCGCAAAACGAAAACACTGCATTTCTCAACCAGGGTAGCTAACATGGTGCCTGCCAGATATTTTTGGATTACAGTTCTCATCATCCCTGACCAGTGACCATGCTGTCTTGGGGCTGTTGGGAGTTCGAGTCCTGCAACATCTCAAGGGTACCGTTTTGGCTGTGCCTGTTCTGGGCTTTGCGCCTGGGGATATGGCTTTGTGAATATGCAGGCAGTGTCTGTTGAACCATTAGAAGCTGGTGCTTCTGTCTTTTTTGTAGCGCCTTGTTTTTCTCCAAGGTTAGCAGAAGCAGGATCAATTGTGCAATCTAAGAAAATGAATGCAAAATCTGCCTGTTCTGCATCTGTTAATTCTGCTCTTCCTAATACTTTGCGCTGCCTAGAAATCAGAGGATGATATTAAGAACATGATATAGACTATTTCCAGTCCTGGTTAAGCATGTCCTGGTTAGGCACTGGGAGCGTGGGAAGTAGATGCTCAGACCTTGTTGCAGTTAATTGTTTCCTATGGAAAATGCGATACAGAAGGCGATTGTCAGCTTGACCAGCTGGCGAAAAGTCATGTGAACTAGGCAGGCCTTAATTGCATATTGCTAGCATCTATCTTCCTAAAGTCGAAAAATGAGTTTTCTGTAGAACAAGGAACGGAATGCAGTTGAAACACACACACACACACACACACACACACACACACACGGTAAGTTAATAAAAAGGATCTAATTGGTTGTTCCAAAGAAGCCATGTGGCTCAGGCTTTCAGTTACTGGCAAAAGAGATGTTTATCTTTTCCAAAAATGATCTGATTGGCCATTCCAAAGCCTTTTGGTCATCCTTTATTCCAGCCAAGAAGCCTCACCCTTCCACTTTGTTTGTTTGTTGCTGAATTGGCTGAAATAAAAGTGATTTGGCTGAATCCTTTGATGAACAGTTCTTAACAGCTTAATAAGATTTCTTCCCTCCCCCCCCCCTTTTAAAAGAGAAATGGGACTACTTAATGGTTGATAAATGCTGCTCAGCACAGCATATGGTGAAAACGCGGAGCAGGTTTCATTATAAGAATTAGATCATTCCGGTATGAGTTGTACATCTGTTTCCCATTTTGCTGGGCTTGAGAGATGTAGGTCTGCAGTAGCAGCACAGCACACGTTTTCTATCTTTTTAAGAGCCTCGAAATTGCAGTGAGAATTATTATTTTTTAAAAAAAATGTATTCCTGTGCTTCCTATCATGATAGAACTTCTGGATAGCGGAATTTAAAAATGCAGAAGAAAGAAAAGTATTTGGTAATGAAATTGCCTATCATTTGTATTAAGCCAAATCCATTGAAGGAAGCTACTTAAGACGATGCCTTAAATTTGAAAAACGAAAACAAAACCAGTCCTTCACTATTATTCTTACAGATCAAGAATGAGAGTTGTAGTCCAAAATGTTTGCAGAGCAAACATTTGGCTGCCATAGTTATAGACACTTCTAACACCAGATCATATGTTAATGTATGGAGACAAATTCAATAGAAACTAGGAGAGGGACTGCGGCTCAGCTGCAACAGAGAACATCATTTGCACGAAGAAGGTCCCAGTTCTGCCCCCAGGGAAAGAGCTCTATTGAGTGATGGTTCCAGTCGTTTTGAGCTTAGGATGCGGTAAGAGAAGGCAGAAGGGGGCAAAGTTAGATGGCTTATTATAGCCAACAAGGTGCAGTATCTCCTAGTTGTTCAGACCAAAGAACAATCCTGACCTGGGAGTCTTTATAGGGGCCATAGTGACTGTGTTCAGATGTCACACTAAACCATGGTTTGGTGCAATATGCGTGAGCAAGGACAAGCTGCAGGGAGCCTTGGGCTCACTTTCTCCCTGGCAAGAACCACCGTACTGGAGTGCAGTGAAAAAAGAATAGGTTTCCCAAGGAATTAGAACTTCTATTGCACATTGCAAGGAGCTGGCAGACTCACTGGGAGACGTGTCCATCGACAACAGAGGCTGAGGCTGCCGGTACCCACTCAGTGCCAGACTGGCAGGGGAAGGCACATCCCTGACAACAACAACAACAACAACAACAACAAGAGTTTGGATTTGATATCCCGCTTTATCACTACCCGAAGTAGTCTCAAAGCGGCTAACATTCTCCTTTCCCTTCCTCCCCCACAACAAACACTCTGTGAGGTGAGTGGGGCTGAGGGACTTCAAAGAAGTGTGACTAGCCCAAGGTCACCCAGCAGCTGCATGTGGAGGAGCGGAGACGCGAACCCGGTTCACCAGATTATGAGTCTACTGCTCTTAACCACTACACCACACTGGCTCTCACTGGCTCTACACCACCACCACCAATAATAATAATTAATAATAATTTATTATTTATACCCCGCCTATCTGGCTGGGTTTCCCCAGCCACTCTGGGCGGCTTCCAACAGAATATTAAAATACAATAATCAATCAAACATTAAAAGCTTCCCTAAACAGGGCTGCCTTCAGATGCCTTCTAAAAGTCTGGTAGTTGTTTTTCTCTTTGACATCTGGTGGGAGGGTTTTCCACATGGCGGGTGCCACTACCGAGAAGGCCCTCTGCCTGGTTCCCTGTAACTTCACTTCTCACAGTGAGGGAACCGCCAGAAGGCCCTCAGAGCTGGACCTCAGTGTCCGGGCAGAACGATGGGGGTGGAGATGCTCCTTCAGGTATACTGGACCGAGGTAGTATGTCAGCTGAAATACAGAACTGCTGAGCTTGGAGGGAGATATTAGATGTTAGCTATTTCCTGTGTGGGTTTTGTGTTTACTTGGATTCTGTCATAAAGGTTAAGATGGAGAGATCCTCAGAGTCCCGGCGTGGCACAGTTCCCATTGAAACGCATGTGGGCGCAATCTTTTGATTTATGTCTCTGAGATGGATGTTTTTCTTTGTCTTTAAAAGTGACAAGATGAGAGTCTCCTTCATCGTGTTTTCCATGCAAGCAACAGTCATTCTACCATTAACACAAGACAGGTAAGCAAATTGCAACATTGCTTTCCCCACCCCGAGCTTTTGATGCTAGTAAATACTATTTTAAGTGACACTGAATTAAGTTGGCCCTGAATTAGGCCTAAGGCAATTTCCCCGCCAGTAATAAAATTACGGTTCCTTTTTAATCACCTGAAGTGTTTCTTAAATAGTACAATTTTACCATTGGTGAGGGATTTGCTTTAGGCCCAGTTCAGTGCCAATAGTGGCTCCTTGTTATAAGTAGTAAGCACACCTTTCAAAGACCCATAGAAGTTTAGAGTTGGAAGAGACTCATATAGACCAGCTGCCTGCAGTGCAGGAATCACAAGCATCCATGATGGGTGGTTGCTTTCAGAATGCAGAATTATTTATTTCCTATTATTTCATTTATACATCCCTTTCCCTCCAAGCTCAGGGTGGTGTAGATCATGGGTCGGCAAACCTTTTCAGCAGGGGGCCAGTCCACTGTCCCTCAGACCTTGTGGGGGGCCAGACTATATTTTGAAGAAAAAAAATGAACGAATTCCTATGCCCCACAAATAACCCAGAGATGCATTTTAAATAAAAGGACACATTCTACTAATGTAAAAACATGCTGATTCCTGGACCGTCCACGGGCCGGATTTAGAAGGCGATTGGGCCGGATCCGACCCTCGGTCCTTAGTTTGCCTACCCATGGTGTAGATCAGGCACCCCCAAACTCAGCCCTCCAGCTGTTTTGGGACTACAACTCCCATCATCCCTAGCTAAGAGGATCAGTGGTCAGGGATGATGGGAATTGTAGTCCCAAAACAGCTACAGGGCCGAGTTTGGGGGTGCCTGGTGTAGATGGTTCATCCCTCCCATTTTATCCTCACAACAGGTGGGGTAGGCTGAGAGGCAGCATCTGGTCCAAGGTCAACTATTGAGCTTCATGGCTGAATGGAGATTTGAACCTGGGTCTCTCCATGTCCCTCTAACCATTGCACCCCGCTGCTCCCAACGCAGCCTTCAAGTATTACAGGCCACTCTGCCGCTTCATTCTAGTGCAGGTGATGCTTCCTACCTTGCAGTGTTAGAATCATAGAGTTGGAAGGGACCCTAGTCCGGGCTTTCCCAAACTTGGGTTTCCAGCTGTTTTTGGACTACCGTTCCCATCATCCCTGACCATTGGTCCTGCTAGCTAGGGATGATGGGAGTTGTAGTCCAAAAAACAGCTGAAGGAGGCCCAAGTTGGGGAAACTGATCTAATCCAACCTCCTGCAATGCGGGGATCGAACCTGCAACCTTGGCATTATCTGCACCATGCTGTAGCCAACTGAGCTATGTTGCAAGGATTTCCAGGACAGGGTACGTGAGCACTGCAGACACTCTAAAATGCAGTCTAAATCCAAAGTAGTTTAGCTGCGTTAGCTGGAGATGGCGGTGGATTAATTGGGACTAAGCCACCTTCCTCCTTGTTCTCAGTTGCAAGTTTGAAAGACTTGCTGAAACAATTGTTAGGAGGGGTGAGGAAGGAAGGGAACAGGCAGGGTAACTGTTGGGGATATAAATGTGCCTTTTCTGAAAGGCAGAGGTGTGAGATTCACGCACATATGTTGCACTGAGAGGAGACGTTCTATTTGTAACCATTCATCACATGCAGAGCAGCCTCCAAGTTGCCGTCAGCGTGATTGTCCTTTTCTCCCTTTGTCTTGAATTCTAAGACGAGTCTCGCAGAACGGGTCTGTTACTGCAAGGTGTCCATCTCTTAAGAATTGGCGTTGTTGGTTTTTTTGGCTTTTGTTTTGCTTTTGTTTCAGCAAAGCGTTCCTTATACAATTGCGTAAATCTCAGCTTTCGTTGTTAAATATGTTTGGGGTGTAGGGCAGTTGGTCCCAGGGACTGAGATGGAATTCAGAATGTGGCTCTTTATGCATATATTTCTGGATGAAAATCCACAGTCGGGGGGAAAGTATGCCTCTGGTTACCAGTTTCTGGGAATTGCAGGTGGAGAGACTGCAGCTGGGATCACAGCCTACTTTTGGGCTTCTCAGCGGCATCTGGTTGGCCACTGTGAGACTAGGATGCTGGACTAGATGGGTCTTTGCCCTGATCCAGCAGGCTATTCTTACGTTCTGTTCCAGAATATTAGTGGACAGATGGCAACCTGCTCCCGCCCCCCTTGCTTGCAGAAGCTTATTCTTTCTTAGATTTTCTTTAAAAAACGATATATATATGTTCATTGGGCCCCAGAGCTGAAATAGGTCTGGAGGTGTCAGATTGCTGGGAGGTCTTGGTTGTATTGCTGGATAAATAAAACTGAACTGATTGTACGAGAGCTATTTTTTGCGTTGCGAAATCTGTTTCAGAAAGACTGGAGCTTGATTTGTCGTTTGTTTCTTGGCAGCAGAAGCGCTGCGGGGCCTGTGGACACGCTGCCACTCATTTCTGGCAAGCACAAAGTGTCTGCTTTGTAATCTGCATTCGTACATAATCATTTTTGAGTTGTTTTCAATAGACACCAAGTGTAAAATATTTTGGATTAAACAGATTGCATTAACTTTTACGTAACTTGCTCAGCTGCCATCTATAGTGCACAGCATGTCTTCCGTTGAAACCAGGACTGCCAGTACGGATATAAATTGCTTTGTGCAAGTTTTCCCAATCTTACCTTTTAGATTTTGGCTTAAGGCTTTTTATGGGCAAGGAGTGGGGAAGGGATCAATGATGCCTCAGAAAATCGGCATTTGCAAATGTGGGTGGGTGTTCAGTTCCAAGGGTTCTGCGTATACATGAAAACTCATATACCTAAACCCTTGGAACCATCCCAGAATGAGCATCCCAGAGCACGTTGGAGCTGGTGGGTTGAGGAAGCCTTGCCTGGTAAGCAAGACAGAGAGCTTGAAAGCTCTTTTTGCACCAGGAAAACCTTGCATGCATTTAATTTGCACAATTTCAACTGTCCGGCCTTCAACCATGCAAGGTTGAAATCGTGCAAATTAAATGCGCATAAGATTCAATCGAACTGTGCAGAAAAAGATGCAGTTGTGAATACATGCTATCAGGTATTTTTCCAGTGTTGCCTTTTTATGGGCAATATATTTCTGCTTACAAAATTTGGATTTGGGGGGTCCACTTTATGCTAGGGCTGGGCGATAATCTGATTTTCAACATCGTGAGAGACTGATATATCACAATGTCTGAAATAAGGGTGGAACTATGTGGAGACATTGGCTGGTCTCGCAGTTTTCCCTACATTGTGATTTTTTGCATAACACCCCCACACACCCCACGATTTGGGATATATTGCCATGTCAAAAATTATGAAACCGATATCACAGTATGAACTTCAAGTCGGTTTTGGACAATATATCAATATGTCGCCCAGCCCTACTTTATGCAGGTGTTTTCAGTGTCCAGTGGCACCCCGGTTTACGAACTTAATCTGTTTCGGAAGTCCGTTCTTAAACCGAAACCATTCTTAAACCGAGGAGCGCTTTCCCTAATGAGGCCTCCCGCCGCTGGTGCCCTTCCACCATTTGGTTTCCGTTCTTAGACCGAGGTAAAGTTCTAGTTTTGCGGAAGTTTGTAACCCGAATCGTTTATAAACAGGGCTGTTCTTAAATCGAGGTACCACTGTATCTCATTGATGGTAGCCACCATACGTAAAGGTAAAGGGACCCCTGACCATTAGGTCCAGTCGTGACCGACTCTGGGGTTGCAGCGCTCATCTCGCATTATTGGCCGAGGGAGCCGCCGTACAGCTTCCAGGTCATGTGGCCAGCATGACAAAGCTGCTTCTGGCAAACCAGAAACGCCGTTTACCTTCCTGCCAGAGCAGTACCTATTTATCTACTTGCACTTTGACGTGCTTTTGAACTGCTAGGTTGGCAGGAGCAGGGACCAAGCAACGGGAGCTCACCCCGTCGCGGGGATTCGAACCGCCGACCTTCTGATCGGCAAGCCCTAGGCTCTGTGGTTTAGCCCACAGCGCCACCCGCGTCCCGGTAGCCACCATGGCTGGTACCAAAGGTTAAGCTTATGTTGCATCTCCACTGTTGGGGACAGTAAGCCTCTGAATACCAGTTTCTGGGAATTGCAAGTTGGGGTAGGTCCTGCTTGCAAGCTTTGTATCTTGTTGGTCACTGTGAGAACAGAGTGCTATGCTAAGTGGGCCTTTGGACTGATCTAGCAGAACTCTTCTTCTCTTCTTAAGATCTTTGCAGATGGGATCAGGGATGCTTGAAGGATTCGGGGATATTTTCAATTCAATGTTTAATAACGATCTTTTGCTTTCTTTTTCATTTTCAGGAATGAAATTCAGAGAGGCCTTGAAGAGTTGAGTAATGTTAAGCCAGGAGGTGAAACGTACATACATGAAGGAATAAAAGAGGTAAGTTTTCCTTCCCCTCTCTGTTAAATGATATAGTGGCTCATGGCTTAGTGGGTAGAGTATGAGACTCTTAATCTCAAGGTCATGGGTTCGAGCCCCACGTTGGGCAAATGAGTCCTGCATTGCATTCCAACTCTACAAACTGTAATTCTATGATTTGTTGCTGTTCAAGGAATCTTGCCCTTCTTGGGTCAATTGTGACATGGAATTAGTTACATATTTAGTTCTTGTGTGGCTGTTTTTTTTTTTTAAAGCAGGAGGGTGGATTAGATCAGGACCCCATAGGGGCAATGGGGCGAAGCTCTCCTCCCCCATGGTCCCAATCCAGCTGCTTCCCCTCCTCCTGGTTCTATAAAACGAACAACCCCTCAAAGCAAGCAAGGGTTGTGGGTTCAAGCCCCATACTGAGCAAAAGATTCCTGAATCGACTTTGTCTAACTTGACCTCAGCTTAATGGGCCCTTAGCTCATTAGTTATCATAACTGTTAATAATTCCAACAGCCCACATCTCCTTAACTGAAATGGCTATATTCCTCTTGTGCCAGTTCTCAGCCCCGCACACTTTTTTCTTTTGTTTTTCAGGCAAATAAGCAGATCAAGGAGGTCGGAGCCCTGAAGTCAAACAGCATCATCATCGCTCTGACGGATGGACAGTTGCAAGGGTATATTCCACAATATGCAGAAAAAGAGGTGAGTGTTGAATTGAAACTGTGCCTCCTGCTTAGTTCAGTGCTTGCCTGTGTTGTTGTTGTTGTTATTTATTAAATTTGTAAAGTTAAAGGACGACTGGACGGTTAAGTCCAGTCAAAGGCTGGACTTTGACTGTCATAGGGTTGCGGCCGAGGGAGCCGGCGTTATAGGGTTGCGTCATAGTCATAGGGTTGCGGCCGAGGGAGCCGGCGTTTGTCCACAGACAGTTTTCCGGGTCATGTGGCCAGCAGGACTAAACCGGTACTGGCGCACGGAACACCGTGACAAGTGCCAGAGCGCACAAAAACGCCGTTTACCTTCCTGCCGCAGTGGTACCTATTTATCTACTTGCGCTGGCATGCTTTCGAATTGCTAGGTTGGCAGGAGCTGGGACAGAGCAACAGGAGCTCACCCCGTTGTGGGGATTCGAACCGCCGACCTTCTGGTCGGCAAGCGCAAGAGGCTCAGTGGTTTAGACCACAGCGCCTCCCACGTCCCTATACCCTATACCCAAAGATCTCAGGGCGGTTCACAAGATAAAATCACAAGATAAAAACCACAAAAGACATAATCAAAATGGAAACAAAAACAACCCAATATCCCCCCACCCCAACACATTTTAAAAGGGCATTGGATCAATCAAAGGCCTCGTTAAAGAGGAACGTTTTTGCCTGGTGCCTAAAGGTGTATAATGAAGGTGCCAGGCAATCCTTTCTGGGGAGAGCATTCCACCAATGGGGAGCCACTGCAGAAAAGGCCCATTCTCGTGTTGCCACCCTCTGGACCTCTTTTGGAGCAGGCGTATGAAGAAGTGCCTCAGAAGATGATCTCAGGGTCCGGGTAGGTTCATAAGGGGAGAGGTGGTCCTTGAGGTATTGCAGTTCTGAGCTGTTTAAGGCTTTATAGGTCAAAGCCAGCACTTTGAATTGGGCCCAGAAACTAATGGGTAGCCAATGCATTCAGACCAGGATCTTGTTGTTGTTGTTGTTTAGTCGTTTAGTCGTGTCTGACTCTTCGTGACCCCATGGACCAGAACACGGCAGGCACTCCTGTCTTCCACTGCCTCCCGCAGTTTGGTCAGATTCATGTTGGTAGCTTCGAGAACACTGTCCAACCATCTCGTCCTCTGTCGTCCCCTTCTCCTTGTGCCCTCCATCTTTCCCAACATCAGGGTCTCTTCCAGGGAGTCTTCTCTTCTCATGAGGTGGCCAAAGTCTTGGAGCCTCAGCTTCAGGATCTGTCCTTCCAGTGAGCACTCAGAGCTGATTTCCTTAAGGATGCATAGGTTTGATCTTCTTGCAGTCCATGGGACTCTCAAGAGTCTCCTCCAGCACCATAATTCAAAAGCATCAATTATTTGGCGATCAGCCTGCTTTATGGTCCAGCTCTCACTTCCATACATCACTACTGGGAAAACCATAGCTTTAACTATATGGACCTTTGTCGGCAAGGTGATGTCTCTGCTTTTTAAGATGCTGTCTAGGTTTGTCATTGCTTTTCTCCCAAGAAGCAGGCGACTTTTAATTTTGTGACTGCTGTCTTGTTATATTCTAGCAAATGCATAAAACTTTTATTTATTTCCATTCAAGGCAGAGCTTGCCAGGGATATGGGAGCAAGAGTCTACTGCGTTGGAGTCCTCGATTTTGACCAAGACCAGGTAGGGGCTATATTACAGGACACCGTGTTGAGACAATAAACAAGTTGCTGGCAATGTTTACTTGCTTCCTTGGTATTGGATACATCTGCTAGGACACTTGCTCTGTATATGCAGCAGAATGAAGATGCAAAATCCTTAGGTTGTCAGTAGGACATACTCTTTTGAATTGTCCCTCCACCACCCCCCATGTTAAAACACACACACGCCCCTGTGTCAATTTTTAAATGCCTGCCAAAAACCTTCCTATTCCATCCAGGTCTGTGTAGGCAATTAAGAAATGCATCCTTCCACAATGGTTAATTGATGTCTGTTTTCAACTTGTGTAGATGGATTTTATTGTATGGTTTTATGTTTTATTGCTGTAGGGAGAGCATGAAGCTCTCAATCTCAGGGTCATAGGTTCAAGCCCCACAATGGGCAAAAGATTCCTGAGGAGCTGGAGGAGCCCAGGTTATCTGAGCCAGGCCATTGGCCCGTCTAACCCAGTGTTGTCTATTCTCATTGGCGGTTGCTCTCTGATGCCTTGGGTAGAGCTCCTCATAGGAAAGACGAGGCACAGATCTGAAGGTTGTTGGACCCAGGACCGAAGGAACAGACATGCAGACAGGAGGAAGAGTTGTACACATGGCCAAAGCTTTGCTGTTTTTCTAGGCAGCTGTTCCCCCAGCTAAAAATACAAGTTGCTTTCAAGCAGCATCATTCTTTGTCTGAGAACAGCTACAAAGAGCAAAAACAGCCCCATCTGCTTGGGTGGTTCTCCGTCATGCATCCTTCAGTTTGTGACTAGCCATAATGGCTATGTTTTCCCTCCGCTATTGCAGGCAGTAGGCCTCTGAATATCAGTTCCCGTGAACATCTGGTTGGCCACTGTGAAACCAGGATACTGGTCCGTGATGGTTGTTTTTCAAAGGCCGGTTTAGCTGTTCGTATATTTTTTTGCCAATGCATTTGTCCTTCCTTCCTTAGCTTGAAAGGATAGCTGGTGTTAAGGAGCAAGTCTTCCCAGTCAAGGAAGGATTCCAAGCCCTCCGGGGGATAATAAATTCTGTAAGTATTCTGGAAAGCACATATTGCCTTAATTTTTCATGTAAAGGTGGTGAAATCTTCTTTACTTTTGTGGCATCGTCTTTCATGCAAAGTATTAAGCTGCCTGAGCTTTCTCTAGCCTGAGTGCTTCATTGCAGATTGATGTGGCTTCCACAGATCTGATCTCTCAGGCGGGGATGGCTAAACTGCATCCTTCCAGATGTTTTTGGACTAACACTCCCCATCGTCCCTAAACATTGACCACAGTGGCTGGGGCAGCCTGGGATTTGAGATCCAGCAACACATGTCAACTATCCCTGCTCTAGGAGCTGCTAGGTACCACATAAGGCCTGGAGACTGGATAGAGAGGAGCATTTGTCTCTCGATGGATTGCTGAACTATGGCTAAAGCAGAAGCTCTTTGGCTGGCTCCAGAGTCCAGTGTGAGAATTTCATCCTGCCCAAGTTGAGAGGGAGGAAAAAAAGGATTGCCATGCCACTGAAACTTGCTGCTTCTGTCTGTTCCATAATCCAGGATGAATATGAGAAATCTCCTCCATTTTATCTTAAGGTAAAGGTAAAGGGACCCCTGACCATTAGGTCCAGTTGTGACTGACTGACTCTGGGGTTGCGGCACTCATCTCTCATTATTGGCTGAGGGAGCCCGCGTACAGCTTCCGGGTCATGTGGCCATCATGACTAAGCTACTTCAGGCAAACCAGAGCAGCGCACGGAAACACCGTTTACCTTCCTGCCAGAGCGGTTCCTATTTATCTACTTGCACTTTGACGTGCTTTTGAATTGCTAGGTGGGCAGGAGCAGGGACCAAGCAATGGGAGCTTACCCCGTCGCGGGGATTCGAACCACCGACCTTCTCATCGGCAAGCCCTAGGCTCTGTGGTTTAACCCACAGCGCCAGGATGAATATGAGAGAGCTCCTCCATTTTATCTTTCACAGGCAGTAATAAAACTGCTCACACCTTTGCAAAGCTAAGCAGGATCTGGTCTGGTTTCAAACTGGATGGGGGACCATTATGGATCATTTCCCAATACTCTTTTACCCTTTTACAAGTCCTCCGCATATGAAAGAACGTTCCCTCAACCTCTTTGCATCTCCAGCACTTACCTGATTCAGTCTTATTGCTTTTCTTTTCTTCTTATGACTTTCTTCTGAGATGATACGCATAGGATTTGGCTTGCAAAAAAAAGAAAAAAAAGAACTGGGACAAAGTTTTAGTGGTCCCCCCCCCCCAAATCACACTATATGTGTTAATTAGCATATAGATGCTGTTCTGTGTATTCTCCGCTTCATTTCCCGCCTGACCTCACTGTTTGCAGTCCCCCATGCCCCTCAAGCCATGCGCATATATACGAGGAACTGAGGATAGCACTTTATGCGCCAGAGGAAGCGGGGCTGCGCTCTGCAAAAGCTTATGCCATCATGCATTTGTTAGCCTTTTAAAGTGTCGCAAGCCTCTTGTTTGTTTCGGCCGCGACAGCCGAACAGGGCAGCTCCTCTGGGAATTGTGTAAAGTTAAACAGCGTACGAGATCTGTGTGCAATCCTCTTCCGCTAGAAGTCTGCCAGTGAACTTTTGCAAGCTTTTCTGGCGCTGTTAACGTCTCCCAACTTTGCAAAGCATCTAAATGAACGAAAGGCTTGTCAGAATGCATCAGTCGGAGAGGGAAGTCTAGTGGCTTAAGAAGAAATGCTGAAGGCGACTTAGTTATCCGATCAGTAATGGTTTACTGATCTAGTTTGGCTGATAATTATCTGGAAGTATGGCTTCCTGAGCAAGCGGAATAAATGCTCTGGCAATGTGAAAATTCAGGGCTCGCGAGAGTGGATAAGCTTCCCTTGCTCTCCTGCAGAGCCATATTTCATTGCAGATATTGCGCCCTTCTAAAAAATGTTCCTTGGAAGCAACCTGCTTAGGAATTGCATGTACTGTATATCAGATGCATCTCATGAGCATGAGTTGCAGGAGGCCGCAATTCCTTTTCCTTTTCAGGATGCATCAGAAGGATCACAGCCAGTAGTGCGGTGTGCTGGGCAGAATGCTGGGCTTTGACTCAGCTGATTTGGGTTCACAAATCTTGTCCGGCAGAAAGATAATAACCGTCCTGCCTGAGAAAAATGGGTGGTGGAGGAGAAGCAATGTAGACCTTCTGAGCTGCTTGGAGGAAGAATGCAATTCAAAGACTTTTTTAAAATAGTTTTTTTGGGCATGGCTTTTTCATGAATAGAGGCAAAGGCCAAACAGTAGTGGTTGGGCGTTTATGTGTGCGTTTTGCAATACGTTTGTTTTGAGAGAAGGCTCTCCTTCAAGCATGAAATGTAAGTTGGATTTCTAGCTGGGTGGTGGAAGAGCAGAGCTTGTGGCCCTGGGTATTTCTTAGCTCCCGGGACTAGGAAAAGCCAAATAAGTTATGCAAAGCATGTGGCATGATCTGCCCTATCCTGTAGGGTGCAACTTTGTGCACATGCAGGAGAAGTATATCCATAGGGAATCTCTTTATATGTATGTGTGTGTATATGTGTGTGTGTGTGTGTGTGTGTGTGTGTGTTTATAATTACCAATTTAGAATTTATTGATATTCCTTCTCAATGAAATAAAGAACACTAAAACAAATACAAGACTTTATACAACATGTAGCTTGTATGAGGTATAAAAGTCTACTGCAGCTACAAGTTCTCTCCAACAACTCAGTGAACAAGCTAAACAGGCAGTAACATTCCATTCTCATTATTTGACTAAATCTTGTAT